>AWOL01S0007470.1:2705-27145 GCA_000715115.1 Nicotiana otophora | reverse complement strand
ATATATATATATATACTGTTGTTGATATCGTTACGGTGAAATAAGAGAGGGTTGTGTTGCCTGGTGGGATCGGGTTGCGCGCCGCAATAACCTATATGTTTCCATTTCTTGAGCTGTGTTGGTTTTCTTTTGGTATTTGTATCTGAATTATTAAAGATTGGTGATTTTGGATGACACTGGTTTATTCTTGAGGCTGTTGTTATTATTTTCAGTTGGCTGTTTAATTCTGTTCAGTATTCCCATTTTCTATCATTATTATATACTGCGTTCAGGTTTTAGAGTAGGTGACCCGCCTTAGCCTCGTCACTACTTCGTCGAGGTTAGGTTCGGCACTTACCAGTACATGGGGTCGGTTGTACTGATACTACACTCTGCACACTGTGCAAATTTTGGAGACGGTCCCAGCGGCGGCCACTAGAGAGCTCGGATTGGACAACCTGCAGAGACTTGAGGTATAACTGCTCAGCGCCTACAGCTCCTGAAGTCCCTGTCTTTATTTTTATTTAGCTGTGTATTTTCATTTAGGCAACTTTGTATTTATTTCAGACCCTTGTATGTATTATTCTAGAAGCTCGTGCACTTGTGACACTGGGTTCAGGGATTTGTAGTAGATGTTTTTATGATTTTAGCTTCCGCATTTATATTTGGATTATTACAGTTACATCAGTTCTTCTTCATTAATTAAGTTTGAATTGTTAAAAAGGATAAATTGTTCTAACATTGGCTTGCCTAGCAAGTGAAATGTTAGGCGCCATCATGGTCTCGGCGGTGGGAATTTTGGGTTGTGACTGTTGGTATCAGAGCACTAGGATACATAGGTCTCACGAGTCATGAGCAAACTTAGTAGAGTTTGGAGCATCGGTACAGAGACGTCTGTACTTATCTTCTGGAGGCTATGGAGTTACGAACAATTTCACTTTTATTCTTCTCTGTTGTGCGATTTTATTCTATCATTGCTGATTGGACCCTTCTATTTTGTTCTCTCGCAGAAGGCGAGAATGCGTACAGCATCTTCAGCTGAGTAGCAGCCATAGCCCCCAGTGGCAGCTCCTACGAGGGGCAGAGGTCGAGGCCGAAGTCATGCCAGAGGCCGAGGCTGGGGCAGAGCTCAACCCAGAGCACGAGTAGCAGCACCAGCAGTGGAGCCTCACGTAGAGTTTGATGAGGAGCTTCCAGTCTAGGCTATGCATGTTGGACCAGCTCAGGTCCTGTAGGGGTTCATTGCCACATCAGTGCTTCAGGATGCTTTGGTCCGTTTAGTGGGCCTTTTGGAGAGTGTGGCCCAGACTCGCGCATTCCCCATGGCACCAACCGTCTCTCAGGCTAGGGGAAGAGTACAAACTCCCATTACTCCAGCTCTAGAGAAGATAGCTCCCCAGTATCAGGCTCTAGCAGCCCCGCCAGTTGGGGTAGTTCAGCCAGTTGTTGCGGCACATGCCGGTGATAGGCTCGCCATGTCTTATGAGGCTTTATTGAGGTTGGACAAGTTTACTAAGCTCTTTCCAGTCCACTTCAGTAGTACACCTTCTGAGGACCCGGAGGATTATTTTGACTGATGCCATGAGGTATTGCGGAACATGGGTATAGTTGAGACCAATAGGGTCGATTTTGCTGTATTTCAGATGACGGGTTTTGCCAAGAGGTGGTGGAGAGATTATACGCTGACCAGACCAGTAGGATTGCCTGCATTAACCTGGGAGCAGTTCTCACATCTATTTCTAGAGAAGTTCCTCCCTATCATATTGAGAGGATTTCCGCAGGCAATTTGAGTGTCTACAGCAGGGTAGTATGACTGTTACTCAGTACGAGACCCGTTTCGTGTATTTAGCCCGCCATGCTCGTTTTACTACCTACGGAGAGAGAGAGAGAGAGAGAGTGAGGAGGTTTATTGAGGGACTCACTCACCCTATCAGGATTTAGATGGCCAAGGAGACCGGGAAGTGAGATTTCCTTTCAAGCGGCTGCTAATGTCGTGAGGAGGATCGAGATGGTTCTTGCACAGGAGAGAGGGAAGGGGTTTGATAAGAGGCCTCATCAGTTCGTTGGGTTCAGTGGTGCCTCATCTGGAGGCAGGGATAATTTTGGTAGGGGTCATCCTCCCAGGCTGTTTCATTCAGCACTTCAGGCATTTCACGGTGCTTCAGGGAGTAACAGTCCTATTATGCCATACTCTAGGTACCTAGAATTTACCGCACATTCATCTTCTATCAGTGCACCGCCAATCGAGAGTCACTATAGCGGTTATCTAGCCCGTTCGGGCCAGCTTCAGCAGACACGACAGCAGGATGGGTGTTATGAGTATGGGAATATTGGTCACATAAGGAGGTATTGCCCTAGGTTGTCGAGTAACAGATCTCGATAGGATTCCCATGCCATCATACCGGCACCGGTTGCTTCCCCACCTGCTCAGCCAGCTAGAGGTAGGGGTCAGGCAGCTAGAGGTGGAGGTCAGGCCATTAGAGGTGGAGATCAGGCCATTATAGGTGGAGGCCATCCAGTTAGAGGCCGTCCCAGAGATGCAGTTCAGAGTGGTAGGGCTCATCCCCGATGTTATGCTTTTCTAGCCAGGCCCGAGGCTGAGTCATCTGACGTTGTTATTATAGGTACTGTTTCAGTTTGCAGTAGAGATGCTTCAGTTCTATTTGATCGGGGTTCTACTTATTCATGCGCGTTGTCCTATTTTTCTTCATATTTGGTTATGCCTCGTGATTATCCATTGTGGTAGATCGTATTTATCGTTCATGTGTGGTTACCATTGGGAGTCTTGAGACTAGTGTAGATCTTCTACTTCTTGATATGGTTGATTTTGATGTCATATTGGATATGGATTGGATGTCACCTTATCATGCTATATTGGATTGTCACGCCAAGACGGTGACCTTAGCCTTGTCGGGGTTACCTCGATTAGAGTGGAGAGGGACTCCTGGCCATTCTATCAGCAGGGTTATCTCTTATGTGAAGGCTCGACATATGGTCAAAAAAGGGTGTCTAGCTTATTTGGCTTATGTCCGTGATTCTACTACGGAGGTTCCTTCCATGTATTCAGTACCAGTTGTTCGTGAGTTTCCAGAGGTGTTTCCTGCACACCTGCCGGGGATGCCACCCGACAGGGATATTGATTTCTGTATTGATTTGGCTTCGGGCACTCAACCCATCTCTATTTCGCCATACCGTATGGCTCTGCCAGAGTTGAAAGAATTAAAGGAACAATTGCAAGATCTGCTTGATATGGGCTTCATTAGACCTAGTGTCTCGCCCTGGGGTACACCTATGTTGTTTGTGAAGAAGTAGGATGGATCGATGAGGATGTGCATTGATTACCGGCAGTTGAAAAAAGTCACCATCAAGAATAAATATCCATTGCCGAGAATTTATGACTTATTTGATCAGCTTCAGGGTGCCAAGGTGTTTTCGAAGATTGATTTGAGATCTGGCTACCATCAATTGAGTATTAGGGCATCTGATGTCCCTAAGACAGCTTTTCGGACTCGGTACGGGCATTATGAGTTTCTAATGATGTCCTTTGGGTTGACAAATGCCCCCACAACATTCATGGATTTGATGAACCGAGTGTTCAAGCCTTATTTGGACTCCTTTGTGATTGTGTTTATTGACGATATCTTGATCTACTGCCGCAGTCGAGAGGAGCATGAGCAGCATCTTAGGATTGTACTTCAAACTCTGAGAGCCAGCCAGTTATACGCAAAATTTTCAAAGTGCGAGTTTTGGTTGGATTCAGTCGCTTTCTTGGGGAACGTCGTATCAGTAGAGGGCATTCAGGTGGATCCTAAGAAGATGAAGCAGTTCAGAACTAGCCTAGACCCACTTCATCTACGGAGATCAGGCGTTTATTGGGTTTGACGGGCTATTACCATCGATTTGTGGAGGGGTTTTCATCTATAGCAGCCTCGTTGACCAAGTTGACCCGGAAGGGTGCACCGTTCAGATGGTCAGACGAGTGTGAGGTGATCTTTCAAAAGCTCAAGACTGCTTTGACTATACCGCCGGTGTTGGTGTTGCCTGGTGTTGCCCACAGGTTCAGGATCTTATACGGTATATTATAATGCATCCCGTGTTGGGCTCGGTGCGGTATTGATGTAGGAAGGCAGGGTGATTGCGTATACATCACGGCAGTTGAAGGCTCACGAGAAGAATTACCATGTCCATGACTTAGAGTTGGCAGCCATTGTTCATGCGCTGAAGATTTGTAGGCAGTATCTTTACGGCGTGTCGTGTGAGGTTTTCATGGATCATTGGAGTTTGCAGTACTTGTTCAAATAAAAGGATCTCAATTTGAGGTAGAGGAGGTGGTTGGAACTATTGTAGGACTATGATATCACCATCTTGTATAATCCCAGCCAATGTCGTGGCCGACGCATTGAGTAGAAAGGCAGCGAATATGGGCAGCCTTGCGTTCATTCCAGTCGGTGAGAGGCCGCTTGCATCAGATGATCAGACTTTAGCAAACCAGTTTGTGAGGCTGGATATTTTAGAGCCCAGCTGTGTTCTAGCTTGTACAATCGCTCAGTCTTCTTTATTTGAGTGCATCAGGGAGCGGTAGTATGATGACCCTCATTTACTTGTCCTTAAGTACACGGTGCGGCACGGTGATGCCAAGTAGGTTATAGTTGGAGATGATGGAGTTTTGAGGATGCAGAGTTATATTTGTGTACCTAATATGGATGGACTTTGTGAGTTGATTCTAGAGGAGGCCTACAATTCCCGGTATTCTATTCATCGGGGTGCCGTCAAGATGTATCAGGACTTGCGAAAACATTGATGGTGGAGGAGGATGAATAAGGATATAGTTTCTTATGTAGCTCGTTGTCTAGCTTATCAGCAAGTAAAGTATGAGTATCAGATACCTGGTGGTTTGCTTCAAAAGATAGAGATTCCTGAGTGGAAGTGGGAGTGTATCACTATGGATTTCGTTGTTGGACTCCCGCGGACTCAGAGGAAGTTCGATGCAGTTTGGGTCATTGTGGATAGGCTGACAAAGTCAGTGTATTTCATTCCTGGGAAAGATACCTATTCTTCAGAGCGATTGGCAAAGATTTATATCCGCGAGATCGTCCGTCTTCACGGTGTGCCCGTGTCTATCGTTTGTGATCGAGGTACGCAGTTCACCTCGCACTTCTGGAGGGCGGTACAATGTGAGTTGGGCACGCGAGTTCAGTTGAGCACAGCGTTTCATCCTCAGACGGACGGACATCGCACTATTCAGATATTGGAGGATATGCTCCGCGCATGTTTTATAAACTTCGAAGGATTGTGGGATCAATTCTTGCCACTTGCAGAGTTTGCGTACAACAACAGCTACCAGACGAGCATTCAGATAGTTCTCTATGAGGTATTATATGGTAGACGGTTTCGATCACCGGTTGGATGGTTTGAGTCGGGGGAGGCTTGGTTATTGGGTACAGATTTGGTGCAGGATGCCTTGGATAAGGTCAAGATTATTCAGTATAGATTTCGCACAGCTCAGTCCAGGCAGAAGAGTTATGCCGACCGTAGAGTTCGTGATGTTGCATTCATGGTCGGGGAAGGAGAGTGTTGCTCCGGGTATCACCCATGAAGGGTGTAATGAGGTTTGAAAAGAAGGGCAAGTTGAGCCCTAGGTATATCATGCCCTTTGAGATTCTGGAGAGAGTGAGAGAGGTGGCTTACAGGCTTGCGTTGCCACCGGGGTTATCAGCAGCTCATCCGGTATTCCATGTGTCCATGCTTCGGAAGTATCACAGCGATCTGTCCCATGTGTTAGATTTCAACTCTGTCCAGTTGGACAAGGATTTGACTTACGATGAGGAGCCGGTGGCAATTCTACCCCGACAGGTTCGACAGTTGAGGTTGAAGAGTTATTCTTTAGTTCGAGTGCAGTGGAGAGGTCAGCTTTTCGAGGCAGCTACTTGGGAGTCCGAGCCGGACATGCGGAGTAGATATCCCCACCTTTTCACCAGTTTAGGTACTTTTCTATGCCTGTTCGAGGATGAACGGTTGTTTTAGAGGTGGAGAATGTGATGACCCGATAGGTCATATTATGTTTTAAAACCTAATTTTGTGATTCGAAGCCTTAAAAATCATGTTTTAACCTTCCTCAATTTGTGCGCACAGTACGGGCGTCTTCCCAGAAAGCTTTTATGTTAAAAACTGAGAAAAATAAGATTTTTTGCCTAAAAACCTCATTTGAGTTGACTTCGGTTAACATTTTGAGCAAACAGACTCGGATTCATGTTTTGAGGGTCCCGTGGGTCCATATCGTGATTTGGGACTTGGACATATACCCGGAATCGAATTAGGAAGTCCCTAGCCCGAGATATCGGACTTTGTTGAAATTTGAAAGCTAAAGGCTTAGTGAATTTGAAATGTTTAACCCACAGTTGACTCTTTGGATATCTGGTCAGTATTTTGGTTCCGGAACCCAGTATAGGTCCAATACAATATTTATGACTTGTCTGTCAAATTTGGTGAGAAACGGAGTTAGTTTGACGTGATTCGGATGTCCGGATGTGAAAATAGAAGTTTCAAAGTTTTCTTGAAAATTTCATTTGATTTGCTGTTCAATTCGTAGTTCTAGGTGTTATTTTGGCGATTTGATCACGCGAGCAAGTTTGTATGATATTAGTGCATGTTTGGTTTGGAACCCCGAGGGGTCGAGTGCGTTTCGGATAGGCTACAGAGTGAATTTGGACTAAGAACATTGCTCGTGTGTTTCAGGTTTTGTTGCAGGCCTCAGATCTCGCAATTGCGAGATCAAGCATCGCATTTGCGACCATTGTGGAGTTCGCATTTGCGATCTACTCATCATATTTGCGAAGAGTAGTTGGGGAGGCCAGGGTTCGCAATTGCAATGGGAGCTAGGAGGGGAATTCTTCCCATTTGCGATCACTGGGTTGCATTTACGATCAAGACTTAGTTCGCATTTGCGAACTAGTCTTCGCATTTGTGAAGAATGCAGAGGTGTGATGTTTCTCGTATTTTCGATGAAATCTTCGCATTTGCGAAGCCCATGTCGTAAATGCGACATCTGCAGCTAAACAAATATGACTTAGACGGGATTTTTGGTTCATTTCTCAAATTTTCAAAACCTAAACTATTAGAGGCGATTTTTCCAAGACTCTATCTTGCCCAAATCATTGGTAAGTGATTCTAACCCATTCTCTTTCAATCTTTCATTACATTTCACAAGTTTTTAAACTAAAATCTAAGGTTTTCATGGGGGAATTGGGGGTTTTTGGGTAGAAACTAGGGATTTGGTAAATTGGGGATTTAGACCTCAAATTGAGGTCAGATTCCAAAATAAATTATACAACCGGGCTCGGGGTGAATGGGTAATCGGGTTTTGATCTGAATTTTGGGGTTGGACCAAGTGGGCTCGGGAGTTGACTTTTTCAATAATGACCTAAATTGAATCTTTTGCAATCGTGGGTGATTCCTAAAGCTTATTTTGAATCATCTGGTTGGTAATTTGCTAGATATTGGTTGTTCGGAGGTTGGTTTAAAAGGCAAAGTTATGATTGAGCTTTGATTGATCTTTGGAGCGAGGTAAGTGTTGTGTCTAACCTTGACTTGAGGGAATTAGGAACCCTCAGACTATTTGCTAGGTGAATTTCATGTGAGCGGAGTATATGTGAGGTAACGAGTGCTTATGCGCCGCCGAAATTTTATATATTTGAACGTTTTCATTACATAACATTTATGGAAACAAGTCATTATTTTATAACATACTAGTAGTTTCTTAGCAAATTCTAAAAGTTTTGCCTAAAATAAGTTTGTGCTTCCTATGTATAAAATTCTATTTGTAATTAAATTTCACTAACCAGCCTATTAAATACATTGAGTTTTATTTGTAATTAAATTCAATATTCTTAACTTCTAAATAAAAAATTAAAGTACAATTCTAACTGAGATATATAAAGAAGAAACCAAATCTATTTATGCCAATTGATGAAGGAAACAGAAAAAGAATTACAAATGTAGTAAATTTATGAGGAAATGCTTATTTTAAATCACCTTTGAGTTTTTATTTTATATCCAGAAAGTACAACAAATTAACTCTATTTGAAAAATCATGAGTGAAAACAATTGCAATTAAAGAAGAGCATCTTGATATTTTACGTTTCTCAAAAATATGCAAAAGATAGTTCAAATTGGGCGCGTTGGGTTATGACCATTGTTTAGCCCATCCTGACCCAACCAATCTTAGTCCAAGTAAACTTTAGACAGAGTTGGGAAATGATCCATTTATTGCTTCAACCCATCTTGACTCGCCCAAATTCAGCACAACCCCCCATTTGCCACCCCTAGATAAGATTACTAGATTTTGAATAAAGGTTCATGCTTTGATTGAAGCATACAACATTAAGGGGCAGATGAAGAAAATGATAAATATATACTCTGTAAATCAAATAATAATTATAGGACCGAGAATTAAAAAGCTGTAATTAATTAGAATGATATGAAGTAAAAACAATGTCAATCTAGTTGACAAACTATCTAAAATTCTGATTAAGATGCAAGTTTCTTATTCAAATTAGCTTCTTATTCAGATTAGTAATTAATTTATTGTTAACTAAAGAATGATTTTTCATTCTTAATTGCTTACCCGTAAAACGGTACAGTTGAATTTATACGTGGTTTCTAGACAAGTAAATTAATTTAATCCTAAAATGATGCAATAATTGAAGAAATGTACAACACTTAGTCTTAAAAATGTAGATGAAACAGCAGAGATGACAGTTCCGGGAACAAAATTTCCGGGCACAACAATGATGAGATCAAAAAGCGAGAAAGTAAGATTATATTAAGCTTTGTATAGAATGTAGTGTAAGTTTAGCTAGAAAATTCGTATTCTATACATTGATAACTAGGCTCGCTATTTATAGCTATGTCTAGGGAAGGAGGTCCTAGGATCGTGCCCTCCTTTAATGTCAATTATGACGGTCATTGATGAAGATGTAATAGTGAATATAAATGGCAAATTTTTTGTAACAGGCCGACGCTCTTAATGCTGCAGAATATTCCTTATTAAATGCTACCAGACGCAGAGCATTTAATACATCTTTATAAACGTTATCCCTTTCGGTGACAAGCGAAATGGCTGTGTTCGGTCTTCGGACATCCCCGTCTAGGGTTCCACTTGTCTTTCCTTCAGATGACTACGTGTCATATCATATTTTACCCAATACAGATAGTCCCCCTACTTTCCGGTGATATAACTTTGTGTTACCGGGAAGTTGGTAGAAACACTCTTTTTGGCGAGAATTAATATAACTTCCTCTGAAGGCTTCTAACGGTTGATTAGACGCACATCTCTCCGCATTTAATTTTCCGAACACACGTCATCCTATGATTCAGCACAACTTTTGCCGATTGCGAAGTAATCATGGCCATGAATTTAGCAGCCAAAAGTTTACTTATATGCATCATTCTTTTCCTTTGCACTTCACAATTTCTCGAACTTCTGATTTTGCATCTTTGTTCTCCATCCTTTCTCTAATTCTCTTCAAATAGAAGCCTTTTCCTTCTTCTTATTCAATGGCTTCTTCCTCCAAGCATGTCAGTTCTTCAAAGAACAAGAACAAAGTCGAGGACTCTGCTCCTCCAATGATGGGTTCCATCAACCCAAGGAGACTCAGTATCACTTAGAAGAGAAATTCCCTACTGCTAACCCTCATACATGGACTGTTAGTAGGTACCCTTCTTCCATTCGTCCTTCCAGTATTTCTGCTGTGAAGGAAAATTTCCGCTGTCATGAGTTGTATATCATTGCTCCTGCTATATCGAAGCGAGTGACCCTTCTCAAGGAAGGTTTTACATACTTTTACACGTATCCCTTTACTTTGGGTGCATTTTCTTTGAGTGGGGAGCTTGATTCCATGATTGCGGAGTTTTTTTTTTGCTACCAAGTGTGTTGGCACAGGTAAGTCCTTCAGTGTGGAGGACGGTCACCTGCCTTCGACGCTTGTGCTAGGAGACTGGAGAGGAGCTAATCTTAGCTCATATGATGAATCTCTATTCTCCCAAAATCTTCCGTGGGGGAATGATAAACCTCTGTAAGCATGGCCAACATGCTTTGCAATCTAGAATGGATGATGACAATGACCGTGGGTGGATGGAACGGTTCGTTGAAGTCGCCACCAACGACATCATTCCAGCAACAACTTTATCCTTTCCGGTCGCTTGGAACCGCACTCGTAAACTCTTTATTTAGTATTTCCTTTTACTAAATATTTTTCTATAGCCATATATCCTCCATCCTTCGTTTGTTTCAGCAACTCGATGGATCCCTCTGGTGATAGAAGGCTTGGACCGGTGGGTTCAAAATATCTTGGACGTCACGATGCCCGAAACTCATTTGTGAAAAGAATTGTTCCCAAAATACGGGTGAAAGGCCAAAAATCATGGTAATTTTAACTTACCTTGCTTCCATTTTTTTGTATATGTAGAACTTCGTTGAACCCTTCTGACTTGCTCACAAAATTAGGTCTATCTGAGGGTTGGGTTGATGTCCCCGAGGAGGACGTCTTGGCTGATCCTGCTGATGCAGTGAGGCTGCTTCAGGAGGCACTTACTCGAACATGTATCTCCGGGGCTGTTTCATGTGCAAACACTTCTTTACAAAGTCCTCGGCCGAAGGATAAACAACCGAAGAGAAGACATTCCTCCGCGACCGGGAAAAAGAATAAGAGGGCAAAGATTGATGCCCCCGAGTCATCTCCGATGGTGATGGTGACTGGTCCTCCTTCCGGGCCGGTTGTAGACACCATGATGATTGATGATGATGATGATGAAGCTAGTGATGAGGGGGCTTCTCTACATAGAAGACTACGATTCTCATCATCTCAACAGGATGCTCGACCTGTTGAGAGAGTTACACCAACTGAGGACGATGTCTCGGCACTTTGAGGAGAGTTTGATTTTGTAGATAATGTCAGCTCCCATTTTCGGGCCCCAATTGTTGTGCTCGGTAATGCGGGGCTGAGTACCGGGTCATTGCCTTCTTTGGTTGGCGTGCATCCAACAACCAGCACTGCATTTGATGCAGTTGTTTCTCACTCTTCAACTCCATCAGCTTCATCTCCATCTTCACCAATACCAGCAACTACTATATCACTTCCATCTTCATCCACTCTTCCACCAGCATTTGTTACATCACCTCCACCGGTCGTACCTGACCATGAAGAGGGTGTTCCTCTTCCACAGTCTCCAGTTCATGGGAATTTGGGGCAAAATTACGCTGCCCCTTCTGAAGATCCACAAAGGAGGAGGAACGTTACTCTTTCAGTCTCTACGGATGCAACTTGCTATCCCGGCCGGTGGACATTGCTAATTATCTGAAGCCTTTGGATTCAGAGAAAGACTGGGAAAATATTCAGGCACTCTCGGGGGAGTGTTTGTTAAACAACGCCATACACAATGCCGCAACGGTACGTTACTTTCTTCCTTTGTTATTTCTTCTACTTTTGTATGAATGTATTCTAAGTTTTAATTCTTCTTCTTTTGTAGGCCAACTTTCTTGCTTCTAAGGGCCTTCAGAAATTGATTCGTGAGAAGGCGGAATGTACGTCTGAATGAAATCAGCTTTTGGTGTAACGGGACCGAACTGTCCTTCGCCTATCGGAACTGGAAACCAAAGCTACTGAGGTCGTTGTTTTGGAGACTCGTTTGCAGAAAAGCGAGCAAGACGTGGTAACCCTTAGCCAAGAAATTGGCCCGCTGAGGCTTAGATGTGATGAAGCCAAGGCCAAATGGGCTAAAGTCCAGGATGTCGTTCTTGATGCATCCGAGCGCGAGGCTGCCTCCGTTGAAAGAGTGATTAACTTAGAGGCAGCCTTGAACTTCGAAATTGAAGAGCTTGTTGTTGTAAAGATGAAACGCGCCCAACTAGAAGAGAAGTACAGGAAAACTATCAAGCATAATAGGCTCTTTAGTTCAACTATCTGAGACCTTGATGTGAGCCTCAAATTTTCTAGGTCCGCCTGGGAAAACCTTTCTGTCGAGGTAACCCAACTTAAAGAAGAACTCAAGCACCGAGAGGCTTCCCTCGTTGTTGAAAGAACTTACGCCATGTACAAGATGAGGAGAAAATCCTTGGAAGAGGCCAAAGCTGATCCAGTGACTTTGATGTTGAAATTGCTAAGGCACGTGATCTTGAATTAGCTGCTAAAAGTGGACTCCCATCGAGGTCTGATGTACCTGGCCCTTCTGGTTCTCATTCCGAGTTTTTGGGAACTGAAAAAGAATCGGAAGATGATGATGCCGAAGGCCAAACTGATGACAATGTTGAGCCACTGATGAACCCACCTACTTCTCCCGGGGATGCGGACACTCCTCTTCCTCGTGGTTCCTTAGGCACTGCAGTTTAGCTTTTCTTTTCTTTTACCCATTTTGTACTTTTACCGTTTTGGTACGTTCTTATAAATAAATACATATTTTTGCTCAAGTATTGTTTGAGTCTGACTTTCATTTTAATATCCATGCAAGTCTTTAACCTTTGCATTTGCTTAAAAATTATACGCACATTTTTCTGTACGCGCTTTACTATGTGCAATCTCAGATGCATTTTCCTCGAAGCACTTTGGTTCTGAGCGTTATCCCTTTTACGTGAGGGTTTCTAAAAGTATTTGCGCAAGTTTACTTTTTGCGTTCTTTCGTGTATGTCTTCGGGTGTATTTTTCCTCGAAGGCATTTTGATTTCGGGCATAAATTCTTCCGAAACTAATCCTTTAACGTGAGGGTTTTCATAAGTATTTGCGCATGTTTACTTTTTGCGTCCTTTTGTGTATGTCTTCGGGTGTATTTTTCCTTGGAAGGCATTTTGATTTTGGGCAAAAATTCTTTCGAAACCAACCCTTTAACGTGAGAGTTTTCATAAGAGAGGGCCCTCTTATGTTTACGGTGCTCTTGAAGAGGATGTCTCCTGTTCATTACGGCACTAACATTTGAAGTACTTGTTTAACTTTCAAATGACAAAGTTAGTTCATCGTTCAGACAAGAAATAAGATAAAAATAAAAGGATTTCTTTTCATATAATTCCTTCTATTTTCAAAAGTACAAAAGCATTTATTATGCTAAGAAATTGCATTTACTTGTGGCTAGCATTTATTATGCTAAAAGGAAATTGACATTACTTGTGGCTATCTTGTACAACTTATTTCTATGGGGCTGGCTGCGCTGTCCCCAACCCCGATAATGCATTTGGTTTCTGGATTTTTGTTCCCGGTTGACGTGGCAGTCAATGTTGTCGTATCCTCATATCATTCCTTTCCAGTGTTCGAATGCGAAGAATACAAATTGGAACACTGGAAGTCTTGTGTCTTCAAAGATCCCACCAATGAATTGCTAGAAAATCCTTAATTCGGCAACATACCTTACTTCCCATTAGGAATCCATGCTATCGAACGAAAGAATATCTAACAATACTCTAGCGGTTTGTGCTCGTGAACGGTCGAGTAACCTCTATTCGGTAGCAAACTTAACTTCCCAGTGGGAATTTGCTATTGAACCAAATATTATCTATCCGTTCCCGAAGGGATGCTTGTTTGTTTGCCTTGCTATCAAAGGTCTTATTGCTGTTATCTTTGTAGTATGCTTTCTATCATTGCCTCATTAAAAACCTTGCCAAACAAATCCAATTGGGACAAAAACTGAACGAAGGGAAAAAGAGTGCAACACATACTTTCTGCTTAAGTAATGTTCATCAGCAATAATATCTTTTGAGGTGTGCCACGTTCTAGTTGCTAGGCAACTTGTCTCCATTATGGTTCTGCAACTCGTATGATCCTTTCCCAGTGATAGCTGAAATACGGTAGGGACCTTCCCACGTTAGACCTAGCTTCTCTGCGTTGAGCTCTCGGGTATTTTGGGCTACTTTCCTTAGAACCAAATCTCCTACTTTGAAATAACAGAGGTTGTCTCTTCGATTATAATATCTCTTCATTCTCTGCTTTTGAGCTTCCATTCTTACCCACGCCAAGTCCATGTATTCCTCAAGCGGTTCCAAGTTGATTAACATTGCTTCGTTGTTCGATTCTTCATCTTCCCGAAATATCTCAAAGTGGGTTCGCCATTTCCACCGGGATTAGGGCTTCAGCACCGTACACAAGGGAAAAAGAGTTTCTCCTGTGCTCGATTTGGCCGCTATTCGGTAGGTCCAAAGAACTCCGGGCAATTCTTCGGGCTTGAATAATCACTTTGTTTGTTGACTTTGCTTGACCGCTTGCGCTCGGATGATAAGGAGAAGATGTGATCCTCTTTATCTTCAAATCATCGAGGAACTTTGTACGTTTTGCACCGATAAACTGCGGCTCATTGTCGCATGCTATCTCTTTTGGTATTCCGAACTTACAAATTATATTTTCCCACAGGACCAATTCGCGTTCTCCGATCTTCTGATGAGGACATGCTTCCACCCATTTAGAAAAATAGTCAGTCATAATTAAAGGAAACCTTACCTTTCCGGGAGCCGATGGAAACGATCCGACAATGTCCATACCCCATTTCATGAACGGCCATGGGGACAAAACCGAATGTAAGGGTTCTGACGCTTGGTGTACTAGTGGTGCGTAGCGTTGGCACTTATCACATTTTCGTACGAAGTCTTTGGCGTCTTGTTCCATGCGAGGCCAGTAATATCCTACATGTACCAACTTCAGCACCAAAGAATCTGCACCCGAGGGATTACCGCATATCCCTTTGTGGACTTCTCTCATGACATAATTAGCTTCTGACGCTCCTAAGCACCGGGCCTTGGAAGGATTTTCTATACAATTGGCCTCTCTTGAAGTTGTAACGTGCAGTTTTGGCGCGTAATGCCCGTGATGCTTTGGGGTCTTCGGGCAACTTCTCGTGCCCGAGATAGTTGATTATATCATTTCTTCAATCCCAGACCAGACTAGTCGAATTTACCTCATAGTAACCATCCGTATCCAAGACTGAGTTCATCAGTTGCACTATCGTCCTAGACTTCGATCCCTTTATTTCCGTCGATGATAGTAAGTTTGCTAATGCATCCGCTTCTGCATTATCCCCCCTCAAGATATGAGTAACTGAGCATTCTCGGAATCGTGCCAAAAGAGCCTGGACCTTTACCACGTAGTGTTGCATACATTCTTCTTTGGTATCAAAGATCCCGTAGACCTAATTTACCACCAGCTGCGAGTCATATTTGATTTCAATAACCTCGAAAACAAGTCACTGGGCTAATTCGAGCCTTGCAATCAAAGCTTCGTACTCTGCTTCATTGTTAGTTAAAGAGATCATTCTGATGGCTTGCCTTAAGGTTTTCCCCGAAAGCGTGATTAAGACTATTCCGAGTCCCGATCCTTTTTACGTTGGAAGCTCCATCCATAAATATCGTCCAAACCCCCGATGTCGATTCCGACACCGTTACTGTTTTCTTTGTTGCCAGAGGCAGTAGTGCCAGACTGAAATCGACCACGACGTCAGCCAAGACTTGTGACTTAATTGCAGTCCTTGGTTTATATTCTAGGTCGAACCCACTCATTTTGATGACCCATTTGGCTAATATGCCCGAGAGCTCAGGTTTATAGAGGATGTTCTGCAAAGGGAAAGTAGTCACCATAGCTATCGGGTGGCATTGGAAGTAGGGCCTCAGCTTCCGAGCAGCAACTACGAGAGCTAAGGCTAGTTTTTCCAAATGTGGGTAGCGAGTTTCTGGCCCCGTTAAAATTTTGCTAATGTAATAAATGGGAGATTGCGTACCTTCATCCTCTCGGACTAAAACTGCACTTACCGCAACTTCTGAAATCGCGAGGTCGACTAGCAATGTTTCACCTTCTTTCGGTTTTGAGAGCAGTGGAGGGCCTGATAAGTACTTCTACAGGTCCCTCAGAGCCTGCTGGCACTCCGGTGTTCATTTGAAATTATTGTCCTTTTTGAGCAGTGTGAAGAAGCGATGACATTTTTTCGACAACCAGGAAATGAACCTGCTCAAAGCTGCCAATCTTCTTGTGAGCCTTTGGACTTCTTTTATGTTCAACAATTGATTTTCTCTATGGCCTTGTTTCTGTCAAGGTTTACATCAATTTTCCCTTTGTGAGACCAGAAATCCCAGAAACTTACCAGATTTGACCCCGAACGCGCACTTCTCGGGATTAAGTTTCCTGTTATGCTTCCTTAGGATGTCGAATATTTCTTGCAAATGTTTAAGGTGGTCACCTGCATTCAAAGACATAATGAGCAAATAGTCTATTTAAACTTCTATAGTCCTTCCTATTTGCTTTCCAAACATCTTATTTACGAGCCGTTGATAAGTTGTTCCAGCATTTTTTAACCCGATGGGCATCACATTGTAACAATATGTACCCAAATTCGTTATACATGAAGTCTTTTCCTGATCTTCCGGGTTCATCTTGATTTGGTTTTACCCGGAATAAGCATCGAGGAAACTCATTAACACGTGCCCAGCCGTGGCATCAATCATTTGATCGATATTTGGCAGTGGGAACGAGTCTTTTGGGCACGCCCTATTAAGGTCTTTATAGTCTACACACATGCAAAATTTATTGTTCTTTTTCGGAACTACTACTACATTGGCTAGCCAGTACGAATATCTTACCTCTCGGATCAAACCGATATTAAGCAGGCGAGTTACCTCTTCTTTGACTAGTTTATTCCTGGCCTCGGCAATAAGGCATTTCTTTTGTCTTACCGGAGCTACGTTGGGTTCAAAACTCAGCTTGTGCATGGATACTTCAGTCGGGACACGTGTCATATACTCGTGTGACCATGCAAAATAATCGGCATTAAATTTAAGGAATTCAATAAAACCAGACCTGAGCTCCGAGTGCAGTCCTGTCCCCAAATGGAATTTTCTTTCTAGGAATTCTTCGAACAATGCAACTTGCTGCAGTTCCTCTATCGTGGACTTCGTTGCATCCGTCTATTCTGGAACTTGGAAATATCCCGGCACCCGATAATGTTCTGACGACTCTGCTCCTGGGCTAACTTCTTCTAGCTCGAGAATAGGTGTCGGTTCTTGTAATTGCTATGCCATGTGCTCCTTCCCTTTGTTATTGGAAACCGAAATTGCATTCATTTCTTTTGTTGTCGGTTGATCACCTCTTATCTGTTTGATTCCTTCGGGCATTGGAAACTTTCATCTCATGTAACCATGGCCTTCCCAGGATGATATTGTATCCTATGTCATCATCTACTACTTCGAAGAGAGTTGTTTTCATTACTCCTTCAGCGTTCGTGAAGAGCAAAATCTCTCCTCGGGTCGTCACGCTCGCAAGGTTGAATCCATCGAGGAGCTTTGTTGCCGGAATAATGCTTCCGGTGAGTTTATCTTGATCCAATACTCTCCAATGTATGATATTAGTTGAACTTCCTATATCCACCAGAACATGCTTAATCTTAAAATCCAACACATTTAAAGAAATTACCAGTGCATCGTTGTGTGGTAGCAGCAATCCGCCTGCGTCCTTCTCCGTGAAAGTGATATTGTCTTCCCGGAGTCTTTTACTATGTGTTATTGATACTTTCATCTTTTTCGCTGTCAAAAAGGTGACCCCATTAATCTCATTCCCTCAGAAGATCATATTGATCGTTTGGCGTGAGGGTTCTTCTCCTGCTTTTGAAGGTTCCGCATTATATCTGTTACGACCATAATTGTTCTTAGCTCTATCACTCAAGAATTCTCTGAGGTAACCACTCTTCAATAGTGTTGCCACCTCTTCCCGGAGGTGTCGGTAGTCCCCTGTTCAGTGGCCATTCGTCCCTTGGTATTCACACCATAAGTGGGAGCCCTTTGGATGGAATCGGATCTTATACGTCTCGGGAATTGTGCTTCTTTAATGTTTCTCATGGTTGACACCAACTCCACTATACTGACGTTGAAATTATATTTCGATAACTTGAGGTAAGAAGGATCCTGAAACCCCGACGTATCTTTATCCTGAAGTGATCTATTGTTTCGACCACGATCGGTCCCTCTTTCAACGGTGAACTTATTTGCTGCCCGAACGTTTTTGCCACGGGCTTCGGTCTGCTCGTAAGGCAAAAACCAGCCCATCGAAATACGTATGTCCGCGTCGTAGTCATCCTTTGATTTTTCTCTGCTCTTCTCCCGTCCTTTGGCCGATGATGTAGAACCGACCTGGTCATATTCGATCCTTATCTTTGACTCGTAACGGTTGCGGACATGTGCCCAAGTTGTTGCTTAAAATTCAAGCAGGCTCTCCTTCAGCTTTCGGGAAGTATCTTAGCTTTTCGGAGTCAACCCTTTGGTGAATGCTTCAGCTGCCTATTCATGCGGGACGGCCGGGAGCAACATTCTTTCTTTCTAGAATAGGGTGACGAAATCTCGCAATAATTCAGATTCTCTCTTTGCGATCCTGAATATGTCGGTCTTCCGGGCTCGTATTTTTCTGGCCCCGGCATGCGCCTTGATAATAGAATCTGCGAGCATCTCAAAGGAATCTACGGAATACTCGGGTAATTATGAATACCATGTTAGAGCTCCCTTCGTGAGAGTTTCTCCAAATTTCTTTAGCAACACAGATTCAATTTCGTGAGGACCTAAATCATTTTCTTTTATCGTCGATGTGTAAGTGGTAATATGCTCTTGTGGGTCTGGAGTTCAGTCATACTTTGGCACTTCAGTCATTTTGAGCCGCTTCGAGATTAGTTATGGTGCCGCACTCGGCTTGTACAACAATTGAATATACTTCTTGGAGTCCGGGCCTTTCATTACTAGTGGCGCATCCGGGATCTGGTCCATGCGGGCATTTAATTCCCTCATAAAATGCAAGAATTCATTCTTAAACGGGTCGTTCTTGTTGTTGAGACCGGATCTATTCCCCCCAGCTCCATCGGAGCCAACTTCACCCTTGGGAGTATTGTTGTCGACTATATGCGTCGTTTGGTTTGCTGGAACACCGGGAGGAATTGGATCTCGTCTGTTTGTATTATTCAAATCCCCCGATAGTGCCTCCTCCAGCTCCATCATAACCTTATCCTTCCGCGTGACATGGCCTACAATGATCGCATGTTGCTCTTGCAGGACCCTCACCGCATCCACGACATGCTCCTCATCAGCATCATCGGGAGTTGTCTCCCGAACCTGTCGAGGGTTCTGCCTGTCATGCACCGGCGTGGCATCATTTCTCTCATTGCGAGTATCACTGATTGAATCCTCGAAATGAAGCTGATCCCCTCGAATTTCAGGATTGTACATGTTATTAATAGTGTTATCTGCCATTTTTTGTGAATTTTTCTAAGACAAAATAATCAAATCACGTTAGTAAAAAGGCAAGAATCAATTTAATTGCACGATTGTCTAGGCCCCACGGTGGGTGCCAAACTGTTTACCCGTAAAACGGTACAGTTGAATTTACATGTGGTTTCTAGACAAGTGAACTAGTTTAATTCTGAAATGATGCAATAATTGAAGAAATGTACAATACTTAGCCTTAGAATGTAGATAAAACAGCAGAGATGACAGTTCCGGGAATAAAGTTTTCGGGCACAGCAATAATGAGATCAAAAAGCGAGAAAGTAAGATTGTATTAAGCTTTGTATAAAATGTAGTGTAAGTTTAGCCAGAAAATTCGTATTCTGTACAATGATAACTAGGCTCACTATTTAGTTATGTCTAGGGAAGGATGTCCTATGATCGTGTCATCCCTTAATGTCAATTATGAGGGTCATTGATGAAGATGTAACGGTGAATATAAATATCAAATTCTCTGTAACGGGCCGACACTCTTAAGGCTGCAGAATATTCCTTATTAAATGCTACCGGACGCAGAGCATTTAATACACATTTATGAACGTTATCCCCTCCGGTGACAAGCGGAATGGCTGTGTTCAGTTTTCGGCCATCCCCGTCTAGAGTTCCACGTGTCTTTTCTTCAAATGACCACGTGTCGTATCATATTTCACCTTATTTACTAATCACTAACATATTCATCTATTATGCTTTCTTAACAACTAATATATGGCTCTATTGTATGTATTGTTTTATAATCGTAGTGTTCGGCCATAAATACGTACTCCTCAACTAATTTCACGGAATATATGTTACCTCCAACCAACATAGGTACCGAATAACTCTATCCGCCAACATAGAGTTCGAATTCATGACGGCGCTTAATCCACGGTCATGGATTTTACGACTAGGCCAAAGTCTTAGGGGTAGATTAATTTAGATTATCTTAACATTTTTAAGTTAGGCTTGTTTTCTATTTTCTATATACAACAATGGATTCATAACATAACCCATTGAGAATGTGATTTAACAATTGTAAGTAGAGACGAATCTTCTTTTTTCACGGATCTCTAAAAATCATTTCATTAAACATTAGAGAATTTAAAGCTCTATATTTTTCTTTTCTCATGAAATAAAGATACATTTTTCTACCCGTAATTTTGGTAAGCACTCATTTATCATTAACTAGAGGTATTTCGAATCCTGATAATCGAGTCAAATTTGTGTAGAAAGCTTTTGCCCTCTAAAATGGAACTCTCTGACAAGAATCAGAGTTAGTCAAATCCCAAAGAGAGCACCGGATACCGGGAAAGATATAAAAAAAAATTATTTGTACCGATATTTAAAATCAAACAGATGCATGACATGTGTTTGAACGTAAAATTTTCTAACTTAGCTAGTGTTTGAATATAGATTTGGTTGAAATTTGAAAAACAAAAAGAAATTAAAGTTGTATAGAAAAAAAATTGGAAGTTGAAATTACGTTTGGACATGCATTTTATTTGAAAAAACGTTGAAGTTTTGTGAGTGGAAGAAAAATATCTCCCAAAATTACCCGAAACCAGTTTTTGGGAACATGATTTTTTTTTCTTTTTAAAATCTGATCATATTTCATGAACTAATACTATTTTAAAAAAGTAGTCAAAATCGAGCTTAACTATTTATCTATATCTATCTATATTATTATAAAACAACGAGTACAATGTTGGTCGACGAAAATATCCTTAACATATTGAGTGCTATAATTCATAAGGAAAGGATATAATTGAAAATAGTACATGTTAGGATAACGACTTCTGGTTGGATACAGACTTAACACACGCCATTATGCATGATATTGGATATAATCCTATTTCTGTATAAACATCAACGAAGAGTTACATCATATGCATCCTTCAAATGATTATTCTCTTTAGTTTGCATAATTTTAGGTGAAAACACTTAATTGTTCTTCTCGGCACTTGACAACTAGAGTATTTTTATAACATAAATATCTTAAGTTTCATAAAAAGGATCTTATTAATTATTTCATAAATAGTTTTTACTTAATTAACAATTATAGGTTTTACCTTTTGAAGAAGAAATTAAGGAGAGTAAAATCGAGTTTCTCTATGTAAATTGATGTCATAATATTGCCTCCTTTTATTTGATATTCATATTTTTACCAATGCTTTGCCTTATTATTCTTTCATTTGTATTGTCCAAATTTTGAGAAAATTAGTTGATTTTATAACTTTAACAAAAGATATACAATGTACAAATATTGACAAAATATATTTCATTGGTGTATTACTGAAAAAACTAAATTTGTAAATTATTATAGCATCAGACAATTTTCATCGAATTATGTTCATTGATTAACTGAGCACATGCCCAACAAACGAGGAAGCGCAAATATATCAATACAAATAATTCCCAAAGTATTATGTCCGGAATCCTCGGCCTAAGACATGAACAAAAAGGGAAAAAAATTGTAATTGGTTGCATTGCTATGGGTAANTTTTACCTTTTGAAGAAGAAATGAAGGAGAGTAAAATCGAGATTCTCTATGTAAATTGATGTCATATTGCCTCCTTTTATTTGATATTCATATTTTTACCAATGATTTGCCTTATTATTCTTTCATTTGTACCGGTTGTCCAAATTTTGAGAAAATTAGTTGATTTTATAACTTTAACAAAAGATATACAATGTACAAATATTGACAAAATATATTTCATTGGTGTATTACTGAAAAAACGAAATTTGTAAATTATTATAGCATCAGACAATTTTCATCGAATTATGTTCATTGATTAACTGAGCACATGCCCAACAAACGAGGAAGCGCAAATATATCAATACAAATAATTCCCAAAGTATTATGTCCGGAATCCTCGGCCTAAGACATGAACAAAAAGGGAAAAAAATTGTAATTGGTTGCATTGCTATGGGTAAGGAATTTAATATTTGCACTCAAATATTTTTAGCATCTTCTTGTTCCACTTGCTCATCATCCATAATTTACTTTTGACTTGAGGTGGATGCATTTTCACCTCTTCCACTTCTTGCGGTAACGGCCATGGCATGCCCCGTGTTGTTCCCGCCCTTTGGGTTTATTACCGTGTCACTTGGTAATGCCCCCTTAGGATGAGAATTAAGAGCTTGAGAGATTTTCCCCATTTGAACTTCTAAGTTGCGGATCGATGTATTGTGTGAGGCAAATTAGGGATCCAAATCGACATTCTTTTCCATCATTTGCTTGAACATGTTCTCAATATGCCCCATCTCATTAGTTGAAGAACTAGAACCATGGGAAGGATAATGAGGCAGATTGTTCGGTTGTTGATACATCGGGGGCTTTTGAAAACCCGACCCCGATTGCCTTGATTATTTTTCCAATTTCCTTGATTGTTGTTATGTCAATTCCTTGATTGTTTCCACTATTCGAATTTCCTTGGTTGTTAGAATTCCAGTTACCTTGATTGTTTTGAGGTCGCCATTGTTATTGGTTTGGGCCTTGGAAATTGTTTCGTTGCCCCTGAAAGTTGTTCACATATTGCACATCACATAGGTCCATCCGACAAGTTGATTTACTATACATTGGTTGGTTGTGTTGATCCCACGATATAATGTTTGTTGAATCATGTTCTCTATTATATCATTGTTAGGACATTCCTTAACCATTGTTATATATATTTTCCATATCTCGTATAGTAGTTCATTTGGCTCTTGCTTGAATGCCAAAATCTCATTCCAAAGTGTAGCCATGTGCCCCGGAGAGAAGAACTTAGAAATAAACCTTTCCGTCAACTCATCCCAAATGTGTATGGAATGGTTCGGCAAACGTTCCAACCAATTTAAAGTTTTTTCCCATAGAGAGAAGAGAAAAAACCTTAGCCTCAATGCATACTCGAAGACATTTGTTTGTTTTCTCCCCCAACAAATGTCCACAACCCCTTCAAATGTTTGTATGCATTTTGACTTGGAGCAAGGTGAAGAAACTTCATTGCTCTAGCAAAGTGAGCATCACGTTGGTAATTTGTAAGTTGTCCGCCCTAATACGGGGAGGGACTATTGCACTTGCATATCCTTCATTGGGTAATACCCAGTGTGGAGCCGTGGTGGAGGTGGGGGTGGAACGGGTTCATTGTCATGAGGCACCCGGCCTCTTCTATTGGATTGAGGTTCAAGAGGAACCTCATCCACTTGGTCATTGTCATGACCCAAAATCTATTAAAGGTCATGATGGCGCTGGACACCACTGTCACGCAAGCCAACTATAAATACTCGATTTGGTTCTCATTTTAATATTTTGAAATCATATTTCTCCTTCCATTAAATAGTAGAAGATGAAATTTAAAGAGTAAATGATAATATTTTTAACAAATTTCAATACAAAACAACTCATAGTCATCCCGAAATCCGGTGTCACAAGTGCATGAGCGTCAACTAGGAATGTAAAATAAAATACAGCATCTGTCCAGAATACAAATTTGAACAGGAGAAATATAAATACTCTGAAGGAAACTCTGCCGGCTGTGAGTCATAATGTGGAATGTAGCTCACATATGTCCCCGTATGCATACACGCCTCTGCTCTCACAAGGCCATTAGTCACATTTGTACCTGCACAAAAATGTACAGTAAGTGTAGCATGAGTACGTAATCAACGTGTATCCAGTAAGTATCTAGCCTAACTCCGGAGGAGTAGTGATGATGAGTCGACATAGACACTCACTAGTGGTCCAATAATATCAAGTACAGTGAAGAGGTAAGCAAATATGAGGCAGAGTAAATAAATGAGATAAACAAGTAATAAATCACGTGGTACAAATTCCTCCTCTTTACGAGGAACTCAAGCTCTCCATTAGAACTTCTCTCCTTAACAGGAGCATATATATATATATATATATATATAGATATAGTGGATCTCATCAGATAAATTGTCATAACTCAAATCGGGAAAACTCACAAATACACTAGCTTCTCGCCAAAGATTACGCATGATTCCATGAGGATATGATATAGGAAATGCTGAGGCGTATGACCCAATCCAACATAAACTTTAAACTGTGCATTGAAGAGGGTCGAACGTCGCAAACCATAGATGCATCTATTAAACTGCCAAGGTGAACGACCCGCTTCCATGAGAGTGTGGTACATAAATCCTACCGAGGCGAACGACGTAATTCCATTAGAATAAGAAGTACATAATCCTGCCGAGG
>AWOL01S0007469.1:6701-25232 GCA_000715115.1 Nicotiana otophora | reverse complement strand
GACTTGAGAGAATTAGGAACCCTCGGACTATTTGCTATGTGAAATTCATGTGAGCGGCATATATGTGAGGTGACGAGTGCTTGTACGCTGCCAATTTATCTGTTTCTCATGTTTTCCCGCTATCCTCATATTATCTCTTTCCCTATCTGTAACGACCCGGCCGGTCGTTTTGAGAGTTAGAGCCCTGATCCCCTATTAACTGCTTTTCTCATATCTATTTCTGCTATTGTGACTTGCCGGGATGATTGGTTTTGAGTTTCGGAGTGTTTTGGATACTTAGTCCCTAAATGAGATCTTAAGTCTTAGAATTTGGACCGTAGTTGGAACTGTGTGAAGACGACTCCGGAATGGAATTCTGTCGGTTCTGTTAGCTCCGTTAGGTGATTTTGGGTTTAGGGGCGTGTCCGGATTGTGTTTTGGAGGTCCGTAGCTCATTTAGGCTTGAAATAGCGAAAGTCGAATTTTTGGAGTTTTGGGCCGGTTGTGGAATTTTTGATATCTGTGTCGTTTTCCAATTTCGGAAGTTGGAGTAGGTCCGTAATGTTGATTATGACTTGTGCGCACAATTTGAGGTCAATCGGACGTGATTTGATAGGTTGCATCGGTTGTAGAATTTTGAAGTTTCAAGTTCTTTAAGTTTAAATTGGAGGGTGATTCGTGATTTTAGCTTTGTTTGATGTGATTTGAGGGCTCGACTAAGTTCGTATGGTATTTTAGGATTGGTTGGTATATTTGGTTGAGGTCCCGGGGGGCTCGGGTGAGTTTCGAGTGCTTAACGGATCAAAAGTTGGATTTGTGTTACTGCTGAAGTCTTCAGGCATTTGTCATTTTCGTACCTGCGGTGGAGAGACCGTAGGTGCGTGATCGCACGTGCGCAGAGGCAAGCGAGAAGAGGATTTGGGATGTGTGGTCAGGGGTCACAGGTGCGAAGGGAAATGCCACATCTGCGATGCCCGCAGATGCACTAAAGGACCCGCAGGCACGGAGGAGATCGCAGAAGCGGACAATAGTCCGTAGGCGCGTACTCGCAGGTGCGGCTCTTTTTCCGCAGAAGTGGACCCAGCCCTCTTAAGTTGTTTCTGCACCTGCGAAGGAAATTCTGCAGGTGCGGCGTCGCAGCTGCAGCGTCGCAGGTGCGACCCAAGGTCCGCAGATACGGAATAACTGGCCAGAAAAGGGGCAGATTCGAGGGTTTGAAGTTCACTTCACAAATTTGATTGCGAGCTCGGTAGAAGGCAGAATTTGGAGAGATTTTCGGAGGAAGTTTTTGGGTAATGATTCTTAACTCCCTTATGGTTATATTCCACTAATCTATGCTTGAATGCATCATTTAAATTCGGATTTGGGGTGAAAATTTGAGAAAAGTGCTTAGGCCGAATTTTGGGGTTTTGATCGAGATTTTGGTGTCAGATTTTAGTAAATTTGATATGGTTAGACTCGTGAGTGAATGAGCTTTTGTATTTTATGATTTTACCCAATTTCGAGAAGTGGGCCCCACGGGCAATTTTGAGTTAATTTCGGAATTTTCGTTAAAATGTTGATTTCGTTAATTAGATGAGTCTATTATTGTTGTAATTATGATATATTATTGCTTTTGGTTAGATTTGGGTCATTCAGAGCCAGATATTCGTGGAAAGGGTATTCTTATGGATTGATTGACCTTGACTCGAGGTAAGTGGCTTGCCTAACTTTATGTGGGGGAAATCCCCTTAAGATTTGGAACTATTGCGATACGTGAGCGCCGTATACGTGAGGTGACGAGTACGTACACGGTCTAGTTGTGGAAAACCCGATTTTCTTACTGAGCAGCATTATGTTTTCCTGTTATTTTGAGTTATACCATTTTAATGAGTACTAATCTATTTTCATTCTTAATTGAGTTATTCCAATATGTGTAGCTACCATGTTTAGTCTAATACAACATGTCTACGTGTCTTAATTGTTTATGTGAATTATGTGCAGCATGCTTAATGAATTTCCTGCTTCTTCCCTGACTAGTACTTAGTCTAAATTATAAGAATTTTGTGATGTAGTTGTATTTCTATCATTCGCGTTGCATATTTACTTTGGGACTACTTGCACATTTATTTTGGGACAACGGAACGGTATTCCAGGAGACCCCCCTGCACATTCATTTTGGGACTACGGAACGGTATTCCGGGAGATCCCCCTGCACATTTACGTTTGGGACTACGGGACGGTATCTCGGGAGATCCCCTGTTATGTTTCTGTGTACTGAGTTGTTACCTTCTATGATTTCATTGTTGTTAAATTTCAGCCTTTATTTTATTGCGGTATTACACTCTATATTATTTTTTTATATATTTACCAGTAGGGCCCTAACCCGACCTCATTACTACTCGACCGAGGTTAGACTTGGCACTTACTGGGTACCGATTGTGGTGTACTCATGCTACCCTCTGCACATATATTTCGTGTGCAGATCCAGATGCACCTTATCAGCCGCACTATCAGTGAGCCGGGACAGTTTTGGAAACTTCAAGGTATATCTGCCGCGTACGCAGACCTCGGAGTCCTCTTTCTACTCTTTCCCATGTCCATTATCCTCTGTATTTTTCCTTGTTAGACTCTGATGTATAGAGACACTAGATCTTTCCTTCTGTAGTTTGTGATTCACGATGTTCCGGGTTTTGGGATTTGTTGTGCATTTTTGAATAATCGGTTAAATTCATATGTTTATTTCATTATTCCGCAAAATGTTAGGCTTACCTAGTTGTAGAGACTAGGTGTCGTCACAACGTCACATGGAGGGGAAATTGGGTCCTGACACTGTCTTAATTGTTACATGCTCTAATTGTGTTCACATGCCTAACTGCTACTTGTTAGACATTGTTTCCTCTTGTTCATGATATTGTTCTTTCCATAGTTTCGTTTTCTCCTACTATTTGCTTATGCTGGTTTATCGGTACCTTTTATAGTATACTCTGAATTGGTCTCGCTGTGTAGTAATACTTATGTGAACTTTCATGACGTATAAGTTTCCTATTTGTTTCGGTTTGGTGTTTAAGTATTGTGGAGGGCTTCCGTGATTTAAATTGTGAATTTACTGTGTATACTGAGCACTTGATGCTGATACAGTGGGATCGGGTTACACGCCGCAACATGTGTAATAAGGGTGGGTTGTTTGGTGGCATAAGGGTGAACTATGATTGTGTTATTGTGATACGGTGGGATCGGGTTGCATGCCGCAACAGATGTAATAAGGGTGGATTGTTTGGGGGCATAAGGGTGAACTATGATTGTGTTATTGTGATATGGTGAGATCGGGTTGCACGCCACAATACTTTTATTTATATTCACTGTTGTTTATGCTATTATGAGGAAATAAGGGAGGAGTATGAGATGTATAGTGGGATCGGGTTATGCGCCGCAACAACCTATATGTTTCCATTTCATGAGCTGTGTTGGTTTTCTCTTTGGTATTTGTATCTGAATTATTAAAGATTGGTGATTCTGGACGACACTGGTTTATTCTTGAGGCTGTGATTATTATTTTCAGTTGGTTATTTAATTCTATTCAGTATTCCTATTTTTCTGTCATTATTATATACTACGTTCAGGTTGTAGTGTAGATGACCCACCTTAGCTTCGTCACTACTTCGTCAAGGTTAGGCTCGGCAGTTACTAGTGTATGGGGTCAGTTGTACTGATACTACACTCTGCACACTATGCAGAATTTGGAGACGGTCCCAGCGGCGGCTACTAGAGAGCTCGGATTGGACAACCTGCGGAGACTTGAGGTACAACTGCTTAGCGCACGCAGCTCCTGAAGTCCCGATTTTTATTTTAATTTAGCTGTGTATTCTCATTCAGACTGCTTTGTATTTATTTCAGACCCTTGTATGTATTACTCTAGAAGCTCGTGCACTTGTGACACCGGGTTCAGAGATTTGTAGCAGATGTTTGTTTTACGATTTTAGCTTCATTTATATTTGGATTATTGTAGTTAAATCAGTTCTTCTTCATTAATTAAGTTTACATTGTTAAAAAGGATAAATTGTTCTAACTTTGGCTTGCCTAGCAAGTGAAATGTTAGGCGCCATCTCGGTCCCGACGGTGGAAATTTCGGGTTGTGACAGTTGGTACCAGAGCGCTAGGTTGCATAGGTCGCACGAGTCATGAGCAAACTTGGTAGAGTCTAGAGAATCGGTACGGAGACGTCTGTACTTATCTTTCGGAGGCTATGGAGTTAGGAACAATTTCACTTCTATTCTTCTCTGTCGTGCGATTTTATTTTATCATTGATGATTGGACCCTTCTATTTTGTTCTCTCGCAGATGGCGAGAATGCATGCCGCATCTTCAGCTGAGCAGCAGCCAGAGCCCCTAGTGGCAGCTCCTACGAGGGGCAGAGGTCGAGGCCGAGGTCATGATAGAGCCCGAGGTAGGGGCAGAGCTCAGCCCAGAGCTCGAGCAGCAGCACAAGCGGTGGAGCCTCAGGTAGAGTTTGAAGAGAAGGTTCCAACCCAGGCTGTGGCTGTCGGACCTGAGGTCCCGGAGGGGTTCATTTCCACCCCAGTGCTTCAGGATGCTTTGGTCCGTTTGGTGGGCCTATGAAGAGTGTGTCCCAGAATGGCGCATTCCCCATGGCACCAGCCGTCTCTCAGGATGGAGGAGGAGCACAAACTCCTACTACTCACACTCCAGCGTAGATGGCTCCCCAGTATCAGAGTCCAGCAGCTCATCCAGTCGGAGTAGTTTAGCCGGTTGTTGCGGCACAGACCGATGATGGGTCAGCTATGTCTTCTGAGGCTTTATGGAGATTGGACAAGTTTACCAAGCTCTTCCCAGTTCACTTCAGTGGTGCTCCTTCAGAGGATCCCCATGAGTATCTTGACAGCTGTCATGAGGTGATACGGAACATGGGTATAGTGGAGACCAATGGGGTCGATTTTGCTGCATTTCATATGTCAGGTTCCGCAAAGAAATGGTGGAGAGATTATTTGTTGACCAGACTAGTTGGATCGCCTTCCCTTACTTGGGACCAGTTCTCTCAACTCTTCCTAGAGAAGTTTCTCCCCATCACATTGAGAGAGGAGAATCATCGTCAGTTCGAGCGTCTCCAATAGGGCAGTATGACTGTTACTCAGTACGAGACCCGTATTGTGGATTTGGCCCGTCATGCTCTTCTTTTGCTTCCTACCGGGAGAGAGAGGGTGAGGAGGTTTATTGACGGACTTGCTCAGCCTATCAGATTGCAGATGGCTAAGGAGACTGGGAGTGAGATTTCTTTTCAGGCGGCTGCCATTGTCACCAGGTGAGCCGAGATGGTTCTTTCTCAGGGAGGCTAGGGGTCTGACAAGAGACCTCGTCATTCCGGTGGGTTCAGCGGTGCCTCATCTAGAGGCAGGGGTACTTTTGGTAGAGGCCGTCCTCCCAGTCCATTTCATTCAGTGCTTCAGGCATCCCACAGTGCTTCAAGGAGTCACGGTCCTTATGTGCCTCATTCTGGACAACCAGCCTACAGTGCACCGCCAGCTCCTATCAGTGCACCCCCTATTCAGAGTTACTACCGTGGTCATCCAGCCCATTCAGGTCTGTCTCAGTTTCCACCGCCACAACACCAGGATGGATGTTTCGAGTGTGGTGGTTATGGGCATATCAGGAAGACCTGTCCGAGATTATTATGCATCATGTCACAGCATCAGGGTTCTCGCACTATGGTTCCGGCACCAGTGGCTGCACCACCTGCTCAGCCAGTAAGAGGCAGGGGTCGGGCAGCCAGAGGTAGAGGCCAGATTGTTAGAGGTGGAGGTCAGGCTGTTAGAGGTGGAGGCCAGCCAGCTAGAGGTCGTCCCAGGGACGTGGTTTAGAGTGGTGGGTCCCAGCCCCAATGTTATGCTTTTCCAGACAGGCCTGAGACTGAGTCATCTGACGTTGTTATCACAACTACTGTTTCAGTTTGTAGTAGAGATGCTTCAGTTCTATTTGATCCGGGTTCTACTTATTCCTATGTGTCATCCTATTTTGCTTCATCTTTGGTTGTGCCTCGTGATTCCTTGAGTGCTTCTGTGTATGTGTCAACACCTGTGGGAGATGCTATTATTGTAGATCGTGTTTATCGTTTGTGTGTGGTCACCATTGGGAGTCTTGAAACTTAGTGTAGATCTTCTACTTCTCGATATGGTCGATTTTAATGTTATCTTGGGTATGGATTGGTTGTCACCTTATCACGCTATATTGGACTGTCACGCTAAGAAAGTGACCTTAGCCTTGCTAGGGTTTCCTCGATTATAGTGGAGGGGGACTCTTGGCCATTCTACTAGCAAGGTTATATCTTATATGAAGGCTTGGCATATGGTCGAGAAGGGGTGTTTAGCTTATTTGGATTATGTTTGTGATTCTAGTGCGGAGATTTCTTCCATAGATTTAGTACCAGTTGTTTGTGAGTTTCCAGAGGTGTTTCCTGCAGACCTACTGGGGATGCCACCCAATAGGGATATTGATTTTTGTATTGACTTGGCTCCAGGCACTCAGCCCATCTCTATTTCGCCATACCGTATGGCCCCGCCAGAGTTGAAAGAATTGAAGGAACAGTTGCAAGCTTTTCTTGATAAAGGCTTCATTAGACCTAGTTTCTCGCCCTGGGGAGCACCTGTGTTGTTTGTGAAGAAGAAAGATGGATCGATGAGGATATGTATAGATTATCGGTAGTTGAACAAAGTCACTATCAAGAACAAGTATCTATTGCCGAGGATTGATGATTTATTTGACCAGCTTCAGGATGCCAAGGTGTTTTCAAAGATTGATTTGAGATCTGGCTACCATCAGTTGAGGATTAGGGCATCTGATGTCCCTAAGAAAGCTTTTCGGACTCGTTACGGGCATTATGAATTTCTGGTGATGTCCTTTGGGTTGACAAATGCCCCAGCAGCATTCATGGATTTGATGAACCAAGTGTTCAATCCTTATCTAGACTCCTTCGTGATTGTATTTATTGATGATATCTTGATCTACTCCCGCAGTCGACAGGAGCACGAGCAACATCTTAGGATTGTGCTTCAGACTTTGAGAGACAGCCAGTTATATGCTAAATTTTCAAAGTCCGAGTTTTAGTTGGATTCAGTCGCTTTCTTGAGCCACGTTGTATCAGCAGAGGGCATTCAGGTAGATCCTAATAAGATTGAGGAAGTTCAGAACTGGCCTAGACCTACTTCAGCTATGGAGATCAGGAGTTTCTTGGGTTTGGCGGGATATTACCGTCGATTTGTTGAGGAGTTTTCATCTATAGCAGCCCCGTTGACCAGGTTGACCCAGAAGGGTACCCCGTTCAGATGGTCAGACGAGTGTGAGGCGAGCTTTCAGAAGCTCAAGACTGTTTTGACTACAGCGCCAATGTTGGTGTTGCCCACAGGTTCAGGATCTTATAACGTATATTGTGATGCATCCCATGTAGGGCTCGATGCGGTATTGATGTAGGAGGGAAGGGTGATTGTATATGCGTCGCGGTAGTTAAGGGTTCACGAGAAGAATTACCCTCTTCATGACTTAGAACTGGCAGCCATTGTTCATGCGCTGAAGATTTGGAGGCACTATCTTTACGGCATGTCGTGTGAGGTATTCACGGATCATCAGAGTTTGCAGTACTTGTTCAGACAAAAAGATCTCAATATGAGGCATAGGAGGTGGTTGGAGCTATTGAAAGACTATGATATCACTATAGTGTACCACCCCAAGAAGGCCAGTGTGGTGGCCGATGCCTTAAATAGGAAGTCAATGAGTATGGGAAGCCTTGTGTATATTCTAGTCAGTGAGAGACCGCTTGCATTAGATGTTCAGGCTTTTGCCAATTAGTTCGTGAGGTTGGATGTTTCTGAGCCCATTCGTGTTCTGGCTTGTGCAGTTGCTCGGTCTCTGTTGTTTGAGTGCATCAGGGAACGGCAGTATGATGACCCTCATTTGCTTATCCTTAGGGACACGGTGCGGCACGGTGATGCCAAGAAGGTTACGGTTGGATATGATGGAGTTTTGAGGATGCATGGTCGTGTTTGTATACCTAATGTGAATGGACTTTATGAGTTGATTCTAGAGGAGGCCCACAGTTCCCGGTATTCTATTCATTCGGGCGCCGCCAAGATGTATCAGGACTTGCGGTAGCACTATTGGTGGAGGAGGATGAAGAAGGATATAGTTGCTTATGTAGCTCGGTGTCTACACTGTCAGCAAGTAAAGTATGAGCATCAGAGACCTGGTAGTTTACTTCAGACGATATCTTGAGAGGAAGTGGGAGCGTATCACTATAGATTTCGTTGTTGGACTCCCACAGACTCAGAGGAAGTTCGATGCAGTTTAGGTCATTGTAGATAGGCTGACCAAGTCAGCGCATTTCATTCATGTGGCAGTTACCTATTCTTCGAAGCGGTTGGCAGATATTTATATCTGCGAGATCGTCCGTCTTCACGGTGTGCCCGTGTCTAAGATTTCTGATCGAGGTACGCAGTTCACCTCATACTTTTGGAGGGCAGTACAGCGTGAGTTGAGCACGGGGGTTGAGTTGAGCACAACGTTTCATCCTCAAACAGACAGACAGTCCGAGCGCACTATTTAGATCTTGGAGGATATGATCCGCTCATGTGTTATAGACTTCGGAGGATCGTGGGATTAGTTCTTGCCCCTTGCAAAGTTCGCCTACAACAATAGCTACCAGTCAAGCATTCAGATGGCTCCTTATGAGGTATTATACGGTAGGCGGTGTCGGTCGCTAGTTGGGTGGTTCGAGCCGGGGGAAGCTCGGTTGTTGGGTACAGACCTTGTACATGATGCCTTGGATTAGGTTAAGATTATTCAGGATCGACTTCGCACAGCCCAGTCCAGGCAGAAAAGTTATGCCTACCGCAGAGTTTGTGATGCTGCATTCATGGTCGGGGAAAGAGTGTTGCTTCGGGTATCACCCATGAAGGGTGTAATGAGGTTTGGAAAGAAGGGAAAGTTGAGCCCTAGGTAAATCGGACTTTTTGAGATTTTGGAGAGAGTGGGAGAGATGGCTTACAGGCTTGCATTGCCACCGGGGTTATAAGTTATTCATCCAGTGTTCCATGTGTCCATGCTCCAGAAGTATCACGGTGATCCGACCCATGTGCTAGACTTCAGCTTTGTCAAGTTGGACAAGGATTTGACTTATGAGGAGGAGCGGGTGGCCATTCTAGCCCGGCATGTTCGTCAGTTGAGGTCGAAGAGTTATCCTTCAGTCCGAGTGCAGTGGAGAGGTCAGCCCGTCGAGGCAGCTACTTAGGAGTCCGAGTCAGACATGCGAAGTAGATATCCCCACCTTTTTCACCAACCATGTACTTTTCTATGTCCGTTCGAGGACAAACGGTTATTTTAGAGGTGGAGAATGTGCTGACCCGATAGGTCATCTTATGTTTTAAAACCTAATTCTGTGATCCAAAGCCTTAAAATTCTCATTTTTACCCTCTTTGATTTGCGTGCACAGTCCAGGCATGCTTCCGAAAAGCTTTTATGTTAAAAACTGTTAAAACTATAAAAAGTTTCTTTGAAAACTATTTGAGTTGACTTCGGTCAATATTTTTAGCAAACAGACTCGGATTCGTGTTTTGACGGTCCTGGTGGATCCGTATCGTGATTTCGGACTTGGGCGTATGCCCGGAATCGAATTCAGAAGTCCGTAGCCCGAGATATCAAACTTTGTAGAAATTTAAAAGTTAAAGGCTTATTGAATTTGAAATGTTTCACCAAAGTTTGACTTTTTGGATAACGGGTCCGTATTTTGGTTCCGGAACCCGGTATAGGTCTAATACCACATTTATGACTTGTCTGTGAAATTTGGTGAGAAACGGAGTTGGTTTGACGTGATTCGGACGTCCGGTTGTAAAAATAGATGTTTCAAAGTTTTCTTGAAAATGTTATTCGATTTGGTGTTTAATCGTAGTTCTAGGTGTTATTTTGGTGTTCAATTGGTGTTATTTTGACCTAGAGCATTGCTGGTATTTCAGTTTCTGGTGTAGGCTTCTGATCTCGCAAATGCAAGATTAGGCATCGCATTTGTGACCTCTGCAGGTTCCGCATTTGCGAGCTATTTCTCGCATTTGCGAATAATAGCTGGGCTTCATGACTTTCGCATTTGCGAACAATCCTTCGCAATTGCGAAGTGGGACTGGGGAAGGCAGGGATCGCAAATGCGATCGTTTGGTCGCAATTGCGGAAGTGGTCAGGCTCGCAATTGGGAGATTTTCTTCACATTTGCGGTGATAGCAGGAATGTGGAAACCTTCGCATTTACGATAGGTTCTTCACATTTGCGGGGCTCGCATTTGCGAACCCCAGGTCGCAAATGTTACACCTGCAACTGATCAAAATGACTTTGGACGGGATTTTTGGTTCATTTCTTTAAATTTCAAAACCTAAAACATTAGAGGCAATATTCCCAAGACTTCTTCTTCCCCAAATCGTTGATAAGTCATTCTAAACTAGTTTCTTTCAATCTTTCATTACATTTCAGAAGTTTTTAACCTAAATCTAGTGTTTTCATGGTGGGAATTTGGGGGTTTGGGTAGAGTTAGGGATTTTTGAGGAATTGGGATTTAGATCTCAAATTGAGATCGGATTCCAAATCAAATTACATAATCGGGCTCGGGGATGAATGGGTAATCGAGTTTTGGTCCGTATTTCGGGTTTGGACCAAGGGGGCCCGGGAGTTGACTTTTGTTGACTTTTTCAATAATGACCTAAATTGAATCTTTTGCGATCATGGGTTATCCCTAAGGCTTATTTTGAATCATTTGGTTGGTAATTTGCTAGATATTGTAGGTTCGGAGGCTGGTTTGAAAGGCAAAGTTGCGATCGAGCAGTGAGTGGTCTTTGGAGTGAGGTAAGTGTTGTGTCTAACTTTGACTTGAGAGAATTAGGAACCCTCTCACTATTTGCTATGTGAAATTCATGTGAGCGGCGTATATGTGAGATAACGAGTGCATATGCACCGCCAATTTATTTGTTTCCCCTGTTTTCCTGCTTTCCTCATATTATCTATTTCCCTGTCTTAATTGTTACACGCTCTAATTGTGTTCCCATGCCTAACTGCTACTTGTTAGACATTGTTTCATCTTGTTCATGATATTGTTCTTTCCATAGTTTCGTTTTCTCCTATTATTTACTTACGCTGGTGTATCGGTACCTTTTGTAGTATACTCTGAATTGGTCTCGCTGTGTAGTAATACTTATGTGAACTTTCATGACGTACAAGTTTTCTATTTGTTTTAGTTTGGTGTTTAAGTATTGTGGAGGGCTTCCGTGATTTAAATTGTGAATTTACTTTGTATACTGAGCACTTGATGTTGATACAGTGGGATCGGGTTACACGCCACAACAGGTGTAATAAGGGTGGGTTGTTTGGTGGCATAAGGGTGAACTATGATTGTGTTATTGGGATACGATGGGATCGGGTTGCATGCCGCAACAGATGTAATAAGGGTGGATTGTTTGGGGCATAAGGTGAACTATGATTGTGTTATTGTGATATGGTGAGATCGGGTTGCACGCCGTAATACTTTTATTTATATTCACTGTTGTTTATGCTATTATGAGGAAATAAGGGAGGAGTATGAGATGTACGGTGGTATCGGGTTGCGCGCCGCAACAACCTATATGTTTCCATTTCATGAGCTGTGTTGGTTTTCTCTTTGGTATTTGTATCTGAATTATTAAAGATTGGTGATTTTGTACGACACTGGTTTATTCTTGAGGCTGTGATTATTATTTTCAGTTGGTTATTTAATTCTGTTCAGTATTCCCATTTTTCTATCATTATTATATACTGCGTTCAGGTTGTAGTGTAGGTGACCCGCCTTAGCCTCGTCACTACTTCGTTGAAGTTAGGCTCGGCACTTACCAGTGTATGGGGTCGATTGTACTGATACTACACACTGCACACTGTGCAGATTTTGGAGACGGTCCCAGCGGCGGCTACTAGAGAGCTCGGATTGGACAGCCTGTGGAGACTTGAGGTACAGTTTCTCAGCGCCCGCAACTCCTAAAGTCCCCGTCTTTATTTTTATTTAGTTGTGTATTCTCATTCAGACAACTTTGTATTTATTTCATACCCTTGTATGTATTACTCTAGAAGCTCGTGCACTTATGACACCGGATTCAGGAATTTGTAGCAGATGTTTTTTTTGGTTTTAGCTTCCACATTTATATTTGGATTATTGCAGTTAAATCAGTTCTTCTTCATTAATTAATTTTAAGTTGTTAAAAAGGATAAATTATTCTAACGTTGGCTTTCCTAGCAAGTGAATTGTTATGAGCCATCACGGTGCCGACGGTGGGAATTTCGGGTCGTGACAGTGTGAGTTGTAATTTCTTTAACAAAACCCTTTCAATGATGAGTAGAATTATTCGGTGACTAATCATGAACTCGTGAAGTCTCGACAATAACAAGTCTAGTCTCAAGTAGTAATGTAAAACAGAGGAATTTAATAGGCGAGAGACTGCTCAAATAATATAGCTATAGCAAGATATGAACCTAAGCCTACCCGGACAATAACATGATTGTAGCTACATACGGGCTCTCGTCACCTCGCGCGTACGTAGCCCCCACAACAAGTAGCACACATCAATATACAACACCTAGGGGTAATTTTCCCCTCATAGAGTTAGACAGGAGACTCACCTCGCTCCGAAATTCCATAACTGGCTCCAAAGCTCTCTAACACCTCAAACCGATGCCCATCGCTCCAAAACTACTCAATTAAGATGCAACCATCAAAATGTACTCTAATACTCATAATTAATTAATTTATAATAATTTCTAACTCCGCTCGAAAAATCGATAAAGCAACCCTCAGGCCCACGTGCCCGAAATCCGAAAATATTCGAAGACAAACACTACCCATAGCACTACGAACTCAAATATATAATTTATTCTCAATTTCATGCCCAAATTCGTGATCAAAATCCAAGAATACCAATTCTAGGTTTTTTTTTCTTCCCAAATTTCTAAAAATCTCCATGCTTGAATCCATGTAAAAATCATGTATTTAACTCACAATGTGAAGAAATCACTTACCTCATTATAGTTGATGAAGATGGCACTCCAAAAGTGCTACAAAATAGGCTCCCATGGACGAAATGAAGTGAAAATGAGCCAAAACCCCGTTTATAAAAACCTCACTGCCCAGCGATCTTCGCACCTGCGGTGCATTGGCCTCATTTACGGTACCGCACCTGCGGTGCTTGGTCCTCTTCTGCGGAGGCCTTCAAGCCCAGGGGGTGCTTCAACGGATGGGAGCCCTCTTCTGCGATCCCGCTTCTGCAGCAAGCGTGCCGCTTCTGCGCCCACTCCCGCACCCGCGCCTTTCCTCCTAGCACCTGCGCATTCACGGGTGCGCAAACAATTCTGCACATGCGGTCCCTGGCCAAATGCTTCAGAGCCGCTTTTGCGACTGAACCCTCGCACCTGCGGGCTCGCACCTACGGCCCAAAGCTGGCAGGTGCGGTTACACCAAAACTGATGCAACCAGCAGCCCCATCCAGACATACCATCAAGTTTGCAATCATAAAACGGACTAGTTTGAGTCTTTAAATCACATCGAACAACGTTAAAAACACGAATCACCCTCCAATTCAAACTTAGTGAACTTTGAAACTTCAACTTCTACAATCAATGTTGAAACCTATCAAATCACGGCCGATTGACCTCAAATTTTGCATACAAGTCACATTTGACATTACGGACCAACTCCAACTCCCAAAATCAGAATCCGACTCTGATATCAAAAGTCCACTCCCGATCAAACTCTCCAAAACATTCAAATTTCTAACTTTCGCAAAATGACCCCGAAATGACCTACGGACCTCCAAATCCACTTCCGGATGCGTTCCCAATACTAGAATCATCATACGGAGCTATTACCAGACTCGGAATCCCAAACGGACTAACATTGAAATACGCCTCGACCCAGTTTAGGAAATTCTTCCAAAAATGCCAACTTCCATAATATGCGTCGAAATGCTCCCGGGTCATCCGAAACCCTCTCTGGGCATATGCCTAAGTCCAAAATCATCATACGAACCTGTTGGAACCTTCAAATCCTGATTCCAAGGTCGTCTACTCAAAATTGCACTTTAGTCAATCCTTCCAACTTAAGGCTTCCGAAATTAGAATTTTCTTTCCAAATCTACTCCGAACTTCCCGAAATTAACTTCTGACCACGCGTACGAGTCATAATACCTGAAGTGAAGCTGCTTAGGGTCTCAAATCACTGAATGACGCGCTAGATCTCAAAACGACCGGTCGGGTCATTACATTCTCTCCCACTTAAACATACGTTCGTCTGCGAACGTGCTAACAACTGCTCTGGAGTTGTATGAAATCGTTGTTTAGCACCTCGTGCACCTACCCGTGCTACCATAACCCAGTTGAGCACATTTTCTCGAGTAAACCTGAAAATCCTCCCTTTTATCTAGTCAAATAAGCCTTAGAGCCAAATTCCAACATCTGAAATCCTCTACCAGGTCTGTTTCCAACATACGAACGCCTTATTAATCACTACAAGATGCACCAATACATGTTCGCATACCTTCACGGAATCCACACCATGCACCGCATAATTCATATGACCATAATTATATCCCCTGATAACAACAGCCAAAAATCACGAATCTGATGCTCACAACACACCTCATGACTCATATAAGTCCTGTTCCAACTCTTGCAATACTGCCACGACAGAGAAGATGTGTAGAACTCATAACCACCTACCGAATCACAATTTATGGAGTCTCTCCTCTCGACAAGAACCATTACCTCATTATGGACTGAATAACGATATTTACTCTTTAATATGCTTCATATAAATATGATCGCACTGATCCGAGGTTCAATAATCTCGTCTCGCCCAATACAAGCTACTCAGGCAGTAAGCCACCTCGTACACTATCAAAAGTCGCATATAATTCCATAATGTGACAACAAGATATAAACTCGAGTGTGATACATAAGGGAACGAACTCTAGAAGGAACTGCTCAACCCATGTAACTAATTTAAACAACCGAAAGGATGTTATGAACCTTCCTCAGTAAATGAGAAGCATAACACACAATAATAGATATTGGAAACTGTACTCAATAACACACTGTTACGGCGTGCAACCCGATACACACATGATACCGTTGCCCAATTCAACCATGATACCCGTATGCCACCCGATCCAAACAACATATCTGTGGCGGCGTGCCACCCGATCCAATCATATACCCATGGCGGCGTGCCACCCTATCCACACATAATAATCTAAAGAAAACACACATCGAGTCGTAACGCTTATACTCACGAAATGCCCGAATATCAATCATAAGCACGCCAAGTGCATAATACAAATCCTGGGGAGACGGGTAGCGTCACGTGCTATAAAATGCAAGCACAACTAAGGTGCGATATATGATCTGCATCTCGAGGGTCATCCTGCTCACATAACACCATACACTATACGGGATCTCAATACGAGTGCGAATACTCAAACCGTCTCACAACCCACATGGCACAATAGAGTATTACATAAAATAGCTGATGGCAGAAATAACATCCAAGGCCTGAAGACCCTTCCGAAAACAACGTTATGCTGAGATGAGCACATCCGCGTGATATAGAGCCCACATTCACATTTAGATCCATCCACGAACCTCAAACCGATTCTGATCATATCATGCTTGTCTAAATAGCCTCTCAAGGACCCACAATGACCTATTCACAACACATAAGAAGAGCTGTCAAATTCGGAACAAATTTCCGCATTCCACAACCAAATGAACCGAGCGTCCTTCAGGCATAAATTCTCACATTAGCGATAGTACCACAATCTCCATACTTGTTTTTTTTTTTTAAATCTTTAACCAATCAAGTGACTACATGTCACACTTATACAATCTTCCCGTGGGATACACTCCCATGACCCTCCGCACTAGGTAACAAGTCTGCACATCCATACCACTAGCCACACTAATTCTGTAAAGCAAATCAAGAAACTGCAAATCAGTACACAAAGCCTCTTACATAAGATCTCAGGTGATGCTAAGGACAATACCAGCTTACTCTAAACATCTTAATTATTTCCTACTTATCCGAGCTCATGATATTCTTGTCGACATCAACTGCAACCTTGATCCTCAACTTCTAATTCTCGTGCCGCTCACTGCACCAAACATACCAATACGCAAGAGTACAAGAATTTCATCATAAATCCCGAACCACCAATAGGGTACACACTTCATCATATAGAAACTTTTCACTTAACTCATTTCAGGAAAACCATTGCCACATGTGACTGAATTCCCATAACCGCAGAAAAATACAAACCTCGAGTGGTGGTCTAAACCACAATAATTCTTCTGAGATCCATCTACACATAACATGTCATAATACTCGAATGCCTCCAAATAAAATCAATTACGGCAGCCGTTAAACCTCGCACGTACCACCATAAATCACATGTATAACTCAACACGCTGAAGGAGCTGATCATTGCCACCATCATGCCAATTCAACCATAGCTAACCGAATCTGACTTCTTCTAATTTACTCTGGACTTGCCTTAGAAACAATAATAGTTCCATTCATTAACGTAATGAAACCCAACAACACTCATCCCAAGTGACCCAATCCATGAGACCACATCGTCTCAATACCTATGAACCGTCTCATATTCTCCTTAAGTGCTCAATAGCATAGCTAATTGGTACACCCGTTCTGCAAGACCTTCCGTGAATCGGGAGCTACTTATTCCCTTCCTCCAGTACTGCACCGCATACCCAATGATAATATAGAACATTCCAAGTCCTTAGGCACTGTACTCAAATTCTTGAACCCACTAGGACTGTTGTTGAGACTCACCCACTCTGTCTTGGTCCCGAGTATAAGCCAAACTCTAGCTCTTTGCCAGCACGTGAACATCCTATCAAAGAAGCACCCACTGATGTTTTTTTTCCTTAGTCGTAATAACGCACTAATATGCCGATAACCAGAAACCTCACAAGTAGACAACCATGCAATCCAATCGTAGATGGTGGGGCTCTCCCACTTAGCTTAAAGCTATAATTACATAGCCCCGGAACCCACCAATATTCCTCCTTCCTCATAGACATGAGCCTGTACAATCGACCTACCAAATTTCTCGAAATCCTCCTGTTAAACATTTCGTGAACATTCTAAATCACTAGCCACATTCACATATTCGACCTCTTACTAGATACCCAGTAGAATTCTTCGTAGAAGCTCCGTCAATGTCACAAAATCAGTAAACCATCCTGAGCCCGTGCTCGTTCACTAGCTATACAAGTCTATTCACTCCCCATTGACATCAACTAAATGTGCGATAATACATTTCAAATCCAAAGTCATGTCGCATACCTCTTCATATCAAGTAACTCCTTTATGTCATATCCACCCTTCCTCGGTATAGCAGCCAATGTTCCAAATTAGTCCGTAGACCCAGTCACTGTCTACCATAAATCCCAAATCACTCTAAACTTTCCCCAAGGCATGTAGCTATCCTACCACATAACCCATATGATACTCTGCCACTCTCCCACTTTGGTCAAACCCTCTCCTTTAAACAACTACTCGACTTTTGTTTTCTTAAACTTGACCTTCTAGAAGTTTAACTGCCGCAAGACACCTCCCACATGTCCTTCCTCATCCTTCGCTGCCCAGTTGTTGCCTCAATTCCAAATCAATCTCTGTAACGCCCGAACAAATGAGCCGCCACAAACCCTAAACCTCTTAGAAAGTCATTTTCCTCGATCCAACAATACTAGAAGTACCAATTTGATTCCAAAATTGCTACACTCCGTTATCTCTGACAACCGCATCTCAGGCACCATTTCACAACACCCTGCCCCGAAGGCAAATTGAAGAAGACCATAACATCGGCGAACCTTAACGCATTCAACACATACGACGACACCACATCACAGATGAAAATTCCACCACGCTCGAAAATACCAAGTCTCGTCACTCCATCAACCCAAACCTGAACATTCTCAGTCCGATTGCCTTTCCTCCGCCAGAAATAAAATACTGAATCTCTGATTCATGCACTGAGTAAAACCTCCTTTCAAGTCATTCACAGCCTCGACGCATAGATAGGCATCCTACCATTACACAAATACGGTGCGATAATAACACACGAATCATCATAACAATCAATACCAAATCTTAGAACCATAGGAAATACTGATGCTAAGCTGAAACGATAGGATGGCCTTCCACAAGGCGACGGTAATAGCCCAATCAAAAACGCAGGAAGAGACATCCTGCACCACCTCTGTAGTACCATGACAATTCCTCGATTCCCAATCTATAACAAGCACTTCACGTCGCATAAGATTGAATAGGAAAGAAATAAGGGTACAAGCCTCAAAAGAATCAATTCGCAAGATGAGGAATCAAGAAGGGAAGTGCTCCTAACAGCCTTGTAGCCTCTCGAAGATAAGTACAAACGTCTCTGTACTGATCTGCAAGACTCTATTAGACTTTCTCATAACTCATGAGACCTAAGTG
>AWOL01S0007454.1:0-23548 GCA_000715115.1 Nicotiana otophora | reverse complement strand
TGGCCTACCTCTCCTCTCTATCCCGGGCAAACATGCCCTCGAATCTCCTGGCAATACCCACAACCTGCTGATAAGAAATATTCATCTCCAATTCCCTGGCCATACTACTCCGGATGCTGGGATGGAGACCCTCAATAAACCGTCGAACCCTCTCTCGAACTGTGGCAACTAAGGCCGGTGCATGCCGGGTCAAATCACTGAAGCAAACTGCATACTCTGACACAGTCATAGCACCCTGGCGCAGCTGCTCAAACTCCGCGCGCCATGAGTCCCTGAGGCTCTGAGGGACATACTCTCTCAAAACCATGTCCGAGAACCGAGTCCATATAAGTGAAGCTGCCTCAACCAGACTACTCAACTCATAAGCATGCCACCGCTGATAGACTGCTTCTCTAAGCTGGAATGTAGTAAAAGAAACCCCGCTCATCTCTGCTACACCCATAGTACGGAGAATACAATGACACTCCTCCAGAAAACCATGAGCATCATCTGTAGTCAATCCGCTGAAGGTAGGTGGGTGGTACTTCTTGTACCTCTCAAGTCTAAGCTGCTCCGCCTCAGAAGCTGCTGCCCTAACCTCGGGCTGAGCTGGAGCTGCCGGCTGCATTGGTACAATCTCTAGAACCTGGTTGACCTGAACCCGCTGCTCTGGAGTACCGGCGACGGGGGTTTGTGCTCCTCCCCCGGCCTAAGATGTGGCAGGAGCAAGTGGAATCAATCCAGCCTGAGCTAAGGTGCTGAACATGCTCATAAACTGGGCTAGAGTCTCCTGGAGGGCTGGTGCAGCAACAAGTATCTCAGGTGCCTGCCCTCCAGCTCGAGCTACTGGGGGCTCCTCTGCAGCAGCTCGTGCGGGTGCTCTGGCTGCACCACGTAGACGTCCTCGGCATCTACCCTGGCCCCGGCCTCTTGCGGCTCTAACAAGGGGCGCGGGGGTACCTGGTCATCATATCCGCTTGTACGTGTTCTCACCATCTGTGAGAGAATAGAATATAGATGTTTATAATCTTTGAAGTCAACAATTTTTTTTCGCACGACAAGGAATCAAAGTAGTGAAATTTTCCTAACAGTTTCATAGCCTCCCGAAGATAAGTAGAGACGTCTCCGTACTGATCCGCAAAACTCTACTAAACCGATTTGTGACTCATGACACCTATGAACCTAGAGCTCTGATACCAACTTGTCATAACTCAATTTTCCCTCCGTGTGACGTCCTGACGACACCTAGTCTCTACAACTAGGTAAGCCTAATATTTTGCGAAATAATAAAATAAAAATATAAATTTAACCAACTATTCAAAAATACACAACAAATCCCAAAACCCGGAACATCGTGAATCACAAATTACAGAAAGAAAAATCTAGTGTCTTTATACATCAGAGTCTAACAAGGAAAAATAGAGAAGATAATGGACATGAGAAAGAGTAGAAGGGGACTCCGAGGTCTGCGGACGCGGCAGATATACCTTGAAGTCCCCAAAGCTGTCCCGGCTCACTAATAGTGCGGCTGATAAGGTACACCTGGATCTGCACATGAAAAGCATGTGCAGAGAGTAGCATGAGTACACCACAATCGGTACCCAATAAGTGCCAACCCTAACCTCGGTCAAGTAGTGACGAGGTCAGGTCAAGGCCCTACTAGTAAATATGAAATAAATAAATAATATAGAGTGTAATACCGTAAAAAAATAAAGGCTGAAATTTAACAACAATAAAATCATAGAAGGTAACAGCTTAGTACACATAAACATAACAGGGGATCTCCCGAGATACCGTCTCGTAGTCCCAAACGTATATGTGCAGGGGGATCTCCTGGAATACCGTTCCGTAGTCCCAAAATAAATGTGCAGGGGGATCTCTCGGAATACCGTTCCGTAGTCCCAAAAATAATGTGCAAGGGGATCTCCCGGAATACCCTTCCGTAGTCCCAAAATAAATATACAGGGGGATCTCCCGAAATACCGTTCCGTAGTCCCAGAATAAATGTGCAGGGGGAATGATAGAAACATAACTACATCACGAAATTCTTACAATTTAGACTAAGTACCAATTAGGGAAGAAGCAGGAAATTCATTAAGCACGCTGCACATAATTCACATAAATAATTAAGACACGTAGACATGTTGTATTAGACTAAGCATGATAGCAACACATATTGGAATAACTCAGTTAAGAATGAAAATAGATTAGTACTCATAAAAATGGTATAACTCAAAATAACAGGAAAACAAGTTGCTGCTCAGTAAGAAAATCGGGTTTTCCACAACTAGCTCGTGTACGTACTCGTCACCTCACGTATATGGCGCTCACAAAGCACAATAATTCCAAATCTTAAGGGGATTTCTCCCACACAAAGTTAGGCAAGCCACTTACCTCGAGTCAAGCTCAATCAATCCGTAAGAATGCCCTTTCCACGAATATCCGGCTCTGAATGGCCCAAATCTAGCCAAAAGCAATTACATATTATAATTACAACCATAATAGACTCATCTAATTAATTAAATCAATGCTTTAACAAAAATTCCGAAATTCGCCCTAAAAAGTCTACACGGGCCCACGTCTTGGAATCAGGTAAAAGTCACAAAATCCGAAAGCCTATTCACTCACGAGTCTAACCATATTACTAAAATCCGACACCAAATGGTCCTCCAAATCCACAATTCAAACTCCCAAATCCCTAGCCTCCAACTTCCAATTTCCACCTTAAATACACACTAACTAGGTGGAAAAATACATAAGGAAGCATGATTATTAATCAAAAATAAGCACAAGGGACTTACCTTAAGAAATACCTCGAAAATGCTCTCAAACATCGCCCTAAACCGAGTTACAAAGTCCAAAAATGACAAAAATCGCGAAGCCCTTCGGTTTTAACCACTGCCCAGGTATTTTCGCACATGCAGAGCCTGGGCTTGCACCTGCGGGTGCGCTTGTGCGGAAAAATGTGCACATCTGCTCAAATCACTTACCCCCTTTGCCTTCGCACCTATGATAAAAGGGCCGCATTTGCGCGTGCGCGCCTGCGGAATTCCTTTCTGCTTCTGCGGACCTTGCGCACCTGCGAAGACCCCTAACGCATCTGCGGGCATCGCAGATACAGAAATCACCTCGCATCTGCGAGCCTGGCACTCCTCCATTTTTTCGCTTTTGCACCAATTTGCTCCCACCTGCGGGCTCGCACCCGCGGGCAGCCTTGCGCAGGTGCGATTACAGCAGAACAAGCAAAAGTACGAGAGTTTCCTAAGTCCAATTTTATTCCGTTAAGCATCCGAAACACACCCGAGGCCCCCGGGACCTCAACCAAACCTACCAACCAAATCCTATAACACCATACGAACTTAGTCGAGCCTTCAAACCACATCGAACAATACCAAAAATCATGAATTAAGCACAGATTCAAGCCTAAGAACTTAGAATTTTCCAAATTCTACAAACGACGTCGAACCACGTCAAATCTAGTCCAAATTACCTCAAATTTTACACACAGGTCACAAATGACACTACGAATCTATATCCACTTTTGGAAATCCATTCTGAACTCGATATCAAAATTTTCACTATCGGTCGAAATCGCCGAAAATCTAACTTTCACCAATTCAAGCCTAAATCTACTACAAACCTCCAAAACACATTCCGGACGCGCTGCCAAGCTCAAAATCACTCAACGAAGCTAATAGAGTCGACGGAATTCCATTCCGGATCCGTCTTCACACAGTTCCGACTACGGTCTAAATTCTAAGACTTAAGCTCTCATTTAGGGACTAAGTGTCCCAAAACACTCCGAAACTCAAAACCAATCATCCCGGCAAGTCACAATAGCATAAATAGATATGGGAAAAGCCGTTAATAGGGGTTCAAGGCTCTAACTCTCAAAATGACCGGCCGGGTCGTTACACACGTAACCATAATACAACATAGAGGAGGCAATAAATAGGGAATCGAGGCTAAAATACTCAAAACGACCGGATGGGTCGTTACAATAGGTTAACTAGCACACAATTACATATAAAGCAAATAGGAAAAATAACATAAGAAATTAACGTGGATTATATTTCATTATTCAACAATGGGAAAGATTTACACCACATCCAAGTAGATCCTAACCACCTAGCTAGAATCTACAATAACCTATCAAAATTACCAAAACAAAAGAACTGATATGCAAAACAAACTCTTTTTATTCAAAAATGAAAAGAAATGGTCAAGAAAAAGAAAAAAAGAAACTAGTTGTACAGAGCATAAATCTACAATAGAAGACTTCTAAGTCACTTGACTTGCTTCATTGTGCTGAAAATTGGGAAGTTCATACAGCTAGAGCAGTTGCCATTCAGCATGAAACTTGGTTCTCTTGGAATTGTCAAAGGCCTTGTTGATCTGAGGTACAAGAACATAAGTCGCAATTAGTGGTGGATTCAACTGAACTCATTATTTTTGACATAGATATACATGTGTGAAACCCCCCAAAAACAGTATAAACGTTAGGTAACTGATATTTTCAAAAAAACTCAGAATCTTGAACTCATAACGTTTAACTTCTCGAACTGTTGCTGATAAATCAGGTTGTTGTTTAATCATACCTCCCTAATCACTATCCTTCATATAATAAACGCTTGTTTTTTTTCGATTATATTTTATAAGAAGTTAAGTCTTTAGAATATTTTCATTTGTTTCTAATAGAAAAATATTCATATGAAGTTTATAAATTTGATCAACTTTCTACTTAATTAGTTGAAAGAGGAAAATAATGGAGTACAGAACTAACTTTTTGTTTTGCTTAACTATCATACCTTTGTGGAGAGAAGGGCTTATCAAAAAAAGGCATCAATTGAGCTCTTGGTATCATTTCCTTTCTTAGAATACGAACTTCTTCCTCCTCTATCATCTGTCCCAGATTAAATTGTGTTTGTTACACATAAGAAATAATTCTGGTTTATATAATAAAGAGTGTGAATGTCAACTTATTACTTTTTAAAGAAATTCATACCTTTTGCACCTTCTCTACTGTTTTCTTCTGTTGCTCTATGAAGTAAAACTTGGTTGCCACCTGTGTTTCTTTTGTTAGAGTAGTATTCTATAAAAGTATTCAAGGTTTTCATTTTCTTGTAAGTGAAATTAGAGCAATGATAAGGGGATTTTCTTTAAAAAATAAACAATTAATACTAACAGATCATGTTTAGGACGACTTGAGTAATCACTAAGTACAATATATTAGGTCTTTAACTACATCGGAAAAGTGACTTGTTGAGACTTGAGACTATTAGAAAGTGTTAATTTTGATCAAAGGTCATGACTTTTTTAATCTAAGGCAACGTGTTTCAGGGATGGCTTAAACATGCATAATTTTTTCGTATAAGGCAATGTTTCATGAGGTAAAGGATACATTACACTTTTGAAGTGCGGCATTTGTTAACTTAAAAGGCCACACTTTTCGGGTATGGTTCCTAAAGCAACTAACAAGGGAATCCACAGCGCTACCTTTCGGGTGCCATAAGATAAACCTCACTTCTATGCAATAACACGCAAATCACATAGAAGAATAAATTATACTAGACAAGTCTCGTGCGACGGGCTCGACTGAGGAGGTATGCAAGTGGGTTTCGAACTCCCTATTCAATTTGGGAAGCCCCTGCTCCACCAACTCGGCCACACCGAGGATAAATAGTGACCTTTGTTACTATAGTAGGCCAAATGTTTCGAAATTCTTGCTAGTGTGAAATTAGCCATTTTTAGTGACATGAATAAACTGCATCAGTTAATTACTTACCGAGTAATTGAACAAAGCACGTCTCCTTGCTCTTTGTTGAGTATGAAGTTTGATCTCCACTGGTCTGGTATTATCCTTTGCTAATGGCTTTTGTTGAACCTATACGTAATAAAGTTGAATTTAATTAATAGCTCTTTCATTTTGTGCTTGATTTTGAATGAAACTTAATTCATCTGACTCAATATTTTACCTTGTTTCTGTCAACCGATCGTTCTTTTGGCTCATCTCTCAACTGTAAGGCCATTTTAAAGTTAAGTATATGTTGCAGCATGTTAAAAGGAGACATAACATTATACAAATATTTCTCGTCACAGAAAATAATGTCAAGATTTATCAAAACATTACCTTTTTATAAAAGTTCAATTAAATAAGAAATGATTCCTATGTCTTTTCTATAACTGTCTACAGTAAATGTACGGGTTGATAATGTGAAAAAAAAGTGAGTAGCTTATTACAGCTAAAGATGCAGTAATAATGTAAAAATTCTTTACCACTGGTGGTACATAAATATTGCATCTACGATCAATTCATACCCCTTTCAATTTCATTCAATTATCATTTAAGAAGTATCATAAGAAATAGATTTTTTTTCCTGGTCAGATCAATATATAAAGTTAAAGAAATTTTAATTTTTAAAATTTTTTATATTAAAAATAGATTTATCTTAATCAATACAGAATCTTTTTTTAGTCTTTCTAGGATGGGATCTTATATTAGGGAGTCTGAGCAGTATTACTTTTCGATCCAATTTACACTGCCTTTCTATTGGGATTGGTTCTTGTTTGGACACGGTTATACTATATTCTATCTAACTCTTATTTCGTAGTTCTTACACAGCTACTTATTTTAAGTAGGAGCTATAAATAAACGTGTATTCTTATATTTATGTACTTGTAGCTGTATGAGTACATCTAATAGTTTTATACCAACATGTGATTGACTAATAATGTTAAAAGACAGTCCGATACACGAAGCATTCCGCATTCACGCAGAGTTCGGGAAGGGCCGCATCTTAAGTGATATGATGTAGGCAGTCTATCATGATGCAAACATCAGTGACTGATTCCACAGCTCGAACCGGTAACGTATAAGTCACGCGGAAACAATTTTACCATTGCTCCAAGTCTCCCTTCGTAATTGCACTAATTATAAGGTGTGAAACGCTAAATGAAAATAAGACTTGAAATATATAATTGTGTCGTACCACATTACTGTTCTTCATCAACTGAAGTTGAGGAGAACTACATCTCATTGATCTTCCAGGAGATTGAATAGCAGACTGTGAACTGTTCTTCACAAGCTGAAATTTAAAGAAGCCAAAAACAAAAAGTTGAAATTAGAGCAAATATTAAATAAATGTGTCAGGAAAAAAACACAAGTAGCTAGAAATCATAATTCTCACCTTTTGAGTAGATTTGGTGTTTGGGCTCTCCATGTGATTAGCTGAAGGGATATGATTGATTCTAACTGAAACTAAGATTTATATAATATAAACACACCATGTGAGAATTAAAGAAGTTTGGAAGTTTGCATTTGTCTGTGGATCAGAATCACTTCTTGTTGTTCCATCACCAGCACAAGTTATAAGAAATTTGTGATTCTACCAAACTTTCAGATTAAACCTCCCTCTCATATATCATTAATTTAAAATTTGTAATTGCATATATTTAATTAAAATCTCATGCTAATTAATTCTTCATATTCTGTATTTCCTTTGTGTTGTGACTATGTATTTACTAAGCCGATGATCTATCGGAAACAACTTCTCTACCTTCACAAGGCGAGGGTAATTAGGTTTTTTTTACACATTACCCCCCCCACATCTTACTTTTGGGATTACACATGTTTGTTATTGTTGTTGTATTATTCACTTATGATTCATGCAGATATATCTTATAGCTTAAGTTAAATTGATAAGTCCCTTTAACATTAATAAATAGATCATCACATTCTTCAATTCACTACTAATGCTTACAACAAATGAGGTTTTTAAAGAAAAGATGACAATATAAATCAGCATATATCAAGAAGTAATTTCCTTATTTCTTTTCACCTTTTCCTCAATTCCATTAACAAGCATTCTATGTTAATGATACATTTTCTAATTATTTTCATGTTCCTCGTGTTAAAAAATACTTTAAAATATTTTACCTTACTCGAAAGCTTAAAAATGGTTACAAGAATAATAATAAAAAGTAGTTAAAATCCATGTTCTAAAACATACTAATAACTGTTTAACAAACTTGATGGAGTTATGAGTTTATGTCATATTAACGAAAAGCGCTCAACGTAAGGATTAAGAATGTGCTTAGACTAATTGCAGTCAATTATTCAATTAGTAAAACAGTTAAGAAACAAAGATGGAAGGTAGTCTTTCCTTTCTTGGGCAGTTTGTTGGTATCTTATCAAAGGGGATAAAATTGGGCATGTCATACAGTTAGGTCATGAATTTGAAAATTTAACAACTAATTTGAAATGCTTATGTTTCAAGTTTGTAGTACTTATTGCAATTTTATTCACTGAAAGCACAGTGTTTGGAAATCAGACTAGAAACATATTTTTATATCAATGACTTGTAATGTTAGTGACAAATTTAAAGCTGAGAATTGAAGGCGCCACGTCCCGCAGGTTCTCGGAACCTCAGGACGGATACTTGGACCTGTTTAACCCACAAAATGATTTTCAAGGTCAAATTAATAAATTTTATATGACGGGCCACAAGCAATCGATTCGATCCGAAAGATATAAATTTTCATTAATACAACGTGCTAGAGAAGTGAAAAATAAATTCAATATAGATAATATAAAAATAAAGCGGAGAAGAAATAATTCTTATTGAATGATCCTTGATATAATGATGAGTCGAACAGAGCTTAAAGGGCCGAACTATGGCTAACTTGGGAGCAAGATGTTGTGAATTACAATGCATAGAATTGTAGAGAAAAAAATTAGATGATTACAATGGTGGTAAACTGTGTTTATTTATAGGGCTAAATTTAAGTAACCATTCTCCTTGAATTATGGGTTCATTATGAGCATTTTCTCAATCCATCCGTTACTTTTGGAAGACTTGTAACAGTTGTGTAAATGCTGGAATTCAGCAACTGATGAGTTAATTCCGTAACTGATGAGTTAATTCCATAACTGATGAGTCCATCTCGTACCTGTTGAGTTAATCACGTGCGTGTTGAGTCAATTTCATAATTGATTGCCTCGTTCTGCCCCTTACAACCATTTATTGTATGTTACATAATTGATTTGTAACTGATGGCGTAATGATGGTAAATCCCATATAATCCGAGATTAATTGACTTCTTCCTCATTTGCAATTATGAACTATTCTCCCGTACCTGATCCGGACTTCTATGTTGATCAATTCCAAGGCTAACAGGCACGGTACAAGCATGTTTGGTCCTGGGGGTGTTTCACATATCGTCTTTACATGTCATTTTTCACTTTTCTCCAAACTTTGCTGATATGTGTCGACATTTAATAGACCCACGTGGCGAGTCTATTTTTCACTAATACATGAACCTGAGCACGAGTACTTGGTATCTACTTGTGCTCAGTACAAGTATCTGATACCTCAGCTAGGGGTGTACATAGGTCGGGTTGGTTTGAATTTTGCAATTACCAAGCAAAACCAATTGTATCGGATTTTTAAGTCTATAAACCAAACCAAACCAACAAAAGTTAGGTTTTTCAATATCGGTTTTTCTCGGGTTTCTCGGGTTTTTTTCCGATAAACTTATGCTCCAAATATTTCTTTAGTCCTAAATATAATTTTACCAATACCAACCTTATTTTTATTTTTTAGCATTGACCTCAACTATGCTAGTCACTAGGTTGTATGGTTTCAATTTCAGTTCAAGAAAACTGATAGAAACTTTAATCAATCACCCCTTCTCTTCCAAAGATAATCTTTGTAAAAGAACATATAGAGAAGTCCTTTATAGAATATTTGCACATCCACAAGATCTGGTACAGACGACGATCAACAAACTCCTTAAATTTTCTTACTTTCTCATGTTTAATAATGTCCATTGCAATCGCATCCGGAGACGGTGAAATAGTCACAATTTGTTTTAGTGGAGAAGAGGCAAAATGTTTTAGATTGTTTTAGTGTTTTAGAACTAGTTTAGGATTAGTCTATCTATGCTTTAGGACTAGTTTTTGGTTTGGGCTCAATTATTCTTTTATGGGCCAGACAAAAAAAATATTTATATGGACTATAAAACCAACTTAAAATATTATGCTAAATACAGAAATTATAAAAAAATTAAAAAATATTTATAACTTGCATTCTAATAAATATTTTTATCTATCTAATATATAAAATATGTATACATGTAATATCATGTTGATTTGGTTTCGGTTTGACATTTTTTAGTTAATACCAAATCAAACCTATTATGGTCAGATTTTATTTTTCAATATCAAACCAAGTCAAACCAAATCACTAATCAAGGTTGACTCGGATTATCGAATTAGTACGAGTTATCGATTTGGTTTGTAAACTCCTAACCCCAGCAGAGGTTTCACGAACCTACTCAGCACAGATGTAATCTCAGCACGGGTTGTTGAAACTTCAGCATGGTACATGGTACCTACCTGTGCTAATTAGTACCCGTGAGACTAGACTTTAAGGACTAATTATTTTTATTACAATATCTTATTGGATGGGCAATATTTAGTTTTGTTGTTTAATTATTTACAAATTTTGCTGGATTGGTAAGACTTAGGTGTTATCTTCGATATTTTACCTATTTTATATTGTTCACAAGTACTGCCAGATTTGCAAAACTTGCATATGTTATTGAATTGTTCACAAATTTTGTTGGACTGATTTTGGTATTGTCTTTCATTCTACCTATCACATTAAATTGTATACAAGTTTTAACGGATTGCTATGTCTTACCTATGTTATACAATTTATAAGAAATCGTTAATAACATATTGATTGGCAGTGTTTAACTAATTTCAAGAGAAGAAGCAGGAGGAAGAGGAAACACAACATTAATACCACTAGAGCTTGGTGAGGAAAAGTAATTACAATTCGAAATATACATAATCTCTCAGGCATTTAGTACAAACACAACATTGATTGTTTCTCTATTAGGATTAAAATCTTTCCAAATGGATAGACCACACACTCAAGGGATTTTTACCCTATATTATAGTCAATAACAATCACACCCTACTTAAAGCAACATTAGTAAAAGGAAAATTGTTACAATTTGTAATAAAATACATTCAGATTGTACAACAAAAATGGCAGCCTGATGCACAAAGCATCCCGCATTCACGTAGAGTTTGGGGATATGGACAACCTAACATAATACAAGCATTAGTGGCTGCTTGCACGGCTCGAACTCGTAACTTATAGTTCACACATAAACAACTTACTGTTGCTCCAAAGCTCCCCTTCATGTTCAGATTGTACATCAATCACCTAATTAACATTCTCAAGTCACTGGACCTGAGCTGGTAGTAGATCAAAACAAAGATCTTGAATCCAAATCCGTTAAGTTATATATTCCAAAATGCACACATTGTTGGTACAGAGTAAGTAAGAGATCGAAATTGAGGAAGTAATCTGCTATTTCAACTGCTCAAAGCTTCAGTGTAAGATCTGGTGTCAATTCATCTTTTTCAGCAGATGGAGTCCATTCTAGGGAAGTCATATTTGAACATCCAGCAAAAGCAAAAGTAGGATGATGAGAGCCAACAGTGTTAGTTACTTGGCGAAAACTACCAGGCCATAATAATTGATCAGCCTCGTCGATATCCTCCACGTATAATGGCGGACTCTGCTGTTGTCCATATTCAAATCTCGCGCTTGTCCTGAAATCAAGTGATCTCATTGTTGGTGGAAACCCGTGGGGGTGCACTGAAGAATGCGCTTTAATTCCTAAGGAACGCGCACTAGGCCCGTGCAATGGCAGAGCAGCCAAATTAGCATACCTTTGATCTGAGAAAATGCCCATTCTCATTGCTCGTTTTGCTAACGTTCTTTCTCGTTTGTGTGCATTCTGATGACCGCCAAGAGCCTGTGAACTGTAGAATTTACGCTTGCAGAAATTGCAAGTGAAAACTCTTCTAACTGCTGTTTCTCCTCCTGAATTTTGTGTTACAGGTTCATTGCTGCTTTCGCACGTGCTGGATACTGAAAAGCCTATCGAATCTTGGCTGGCAAATTCATCGGTACTAGATTTGAAGCTGAGAGACAAGTCAAGTGACAGATGTTCTGAACTTAATTTAGAAAACTCAATGTTAGACGCGACCTGACTAGTGATACCAGAATCAATTCCAGATGAGACTTGTACTTCAATGTCAAAGTTTGATGTTTCCATCTTATGGAGAAACTAATTTACAGAATGTAGTGATCAATATCAAGATCTAACAAAACCACATCGCCCTGTACGTGACAAGAAAAAGGGGTTGACTGAGTATATTATATTGTAACATAAACATATCAGTTTGAGAAAGAAAATCCAATCAATGCAACAACCAAATCTTGAAAAATACTACATATTGGAAGTCATTTTTAGTAGTCATATACAAACTTCACAATATTGCAGACAGCTGAAACTCAATTTAGTGTCAAAAAGTTCTTTGTAACCTTTGCCTAGGACAATAAAAACTTCCTAAATTTATAATTATCACTTTACTGACGACGATTAGAGAGAGACACGCGAAATACTGGATGAGAATCATAGTAGTCACTAGTCAACAATCAATATGGCACAGAATTAGCCTGTTAAGTTAGTTTTGACCAAAGCTTCATTGCATCAATTACTTGATCTCACTATTCATCTTCACAATAATTTTAGAAAACTACCAATATACTAAAATTGAATATAAATAGTTTAACTTTTATGTATAGTATTTAACATTTTGGAAACAGCATTGAGTCCAGTACTTGTTTATCCTAGTGATGGATGAAATTAGAAATAGCATACATGGTAAGTAGAAATATGATGTATGTAAGAACAATGATGATGAAGTGAGATTAGACAAGATTGTAGTTCCTAAATATAGACGATTGGTCAAATACTATCGGCTCAATCTTGCAACAAAATGATAGTATAACAAATCAAGATGTAACATGTCGAATTAAATTAAATTGGATGCCTAAGATGGAGGAGAGTTATAGGAGCGTTATGCGATTGGAAGACACATTAAAAAGTTAAAGGCAAGTTTTATAGAACGATTGTGAGATCAATAATGTTTAGGAGTAAATGTTGAGCATTGAATGTTCAACATATCTACAAGATGGGTGTGGATTGAACAAGATCAGAAATGATAAAATGAGAAAATAGTGCAAGTAGTAGACATAGAGGATTAAAAGGAAGAAGGTCTCAGATGTCTCAACCGTATCCTATATAGACCTAGCAATGAACTAATCCAAAGATACGTACTATAATGATTGGAGATGTTAAAAATGGATGAGGTACTGCAACGACCCGTCCAGTCGTTTTGAGAGTTGTAACCCTATTCCCCCATTTATTGCTCATTCAGTACTTTATAACTGTTATGTAACTTGCTGGGGTAGTCAGTTCGGGTCCGGTGAGGTTTCGGAATGAATTGAGACACTTGGTCTCAAGGTTGAAAACTTAAGTTAAAAATTATTGACAGGATGTTGACTTATGTGTAAACGACCACAGAATAGAGTTTTGATAACTCCAATAGCTCTGTAGGGTGATTTTGGACTTGAGAGCGTGTCCGAAAAATTATTTGGAAGTCCGTAGTTAAATTAGGCTTGAAATGGCAAAAATAGAAATCTAAGCTTGGATGTTTGAACGGGGAGTTGACTTTTTGATATCGAGATCGGAATCCAGTTCTGAAAATTTTCATAGGTCTGTTATGTCATTTATGACTTGTGTGTAAAATTTGAGGTCAATCGGACTTGATTTAATAGGTTTCAGCATCGAATGTAGAAGTTGGAATTTCTAAGTTTCATTAAGCTTGAATTGGAGCATGATTCGTGGTTTGAGCGTTATTTGATGTGATTTGAGGTTTCGATTAAGTTCGTATGATGTTTTAGGACTTGTTAGTATATTTGGTTGAGGTCCCGGGGGCCTCGGGTAAGTTTCGGATGGTTAACGGATCAAATTTAGACTAAGAACAATTGAAACTTACTGCTGCCTACTTATGCAATCGCACCTGCGGAATTTGGCTCGCAGGTGCGAGCTCGCAGAAGCGAGCCTGGCATCGCAGAAGCGGATGGTCCGCAGAAGTGGATGAGACATCTTGGGCTAAGAGGGTCTTGGACCGCAGAAGCGGACGCTTCATCGCAGAAGCGAGTCCGCAAAAGAGGTCTCCTTGTCCGCAGAAGCGAAGGCTGTCGTAGAAGCGGGAGATTTACCGCAGAAGCGGAACCGCAGATGCGGTTACAAATTCCGCAGAAGCGAAACCTCTGGGCAGTATGAAAAAACATAGGGTTCCGAGTTTTTGTTATTTTTTGGACATTTCCAACACAGTTTTGGGTGATTTTCAGAGAGAATTCACGGACAAACTTGAGATTCGAGTCGATCGGAGTCGAAAACATGAGGGAAAGGCATTCTTATTGACTGATTGAGCTTGGCTTGAAGTAAATGGTCTGTCTAACCCTGTGGGGGAGGGGGAAACTCTCTTAGGATTTGATATTGTTGTAATTTGGAAATATCGGTTCTTGCTGAGTAGTCTTCTTTTAAATTCTTTAAAAGAGTTGCTTTAGTATATGTAGTGATCGTGTTTAGTCTAGTATCATATGTCTACGTGCCCTAACTCTTACTTGCAATATGTGCAACATGTTTACCTGAATTACCTGCTTATTTGATTTGATTTAAATCTTTAACTGTGATATTCTTGTTGTAAATTCGTTGTTTCCTTTGGATATCTGTTGCATATTTACTTTGGGACTACGAGGCATTTCCTCGGAAAATCCCCCTATACTGCATATTTACTTTTGGGACTACGAGGCGGTTCCTCGAGAGATCCCCTTGTACTGCATGTTTACTTTGGGACTACAAGGTGTTTACTCGGGAGATCCCCCTATACTGCATATTTACTTTTGGGAGTACGAGACGGTTCCTCGGTAGATCCCCCTACACTGCAGATTACTTTTGGGACTACGAGGCGGTTACTCGGGAGATCCCTCTGCACTACATATTACTTTTGGGACTACGAGGCGGTACGTCGGGAGCGCCCCTGTTGTTTACATTTATTTGCTGCGTTGTTCACTTCTCAGTCATTTCGTTATATTATTATAACCCCTGTCTTACTTTTCTATTATTTCTAGTAGGGCCTGACCTGACCTCGTCACTACTTTACCGAGGTTAGGCTTGACACTTACTGGGTACCGCTGTGGTGTACTCATACCACGCTTCTGCACATTTTTTTGTGCAGATCCAGGTACTTTTTATCAGACTAAATATCAATGAACTAGCTATATACATAGACTTCAAGATACATCTGCCAGCGTCCGCAGACCTCGGAGTCTCCCTCTATCCTTAATATGTTGTCTTCCTGATTTCTCTTTAGACTCTGATGTATTGAGATACTCATAATAAATTTTTAGAAGTTTGTTACTTGTTTCTACCGGGTTTTGGGAGTTGAAATTATTGAATTGCAGTTTTATATTTATTTCATATGTTGAGAATTGGGCTTCAGTTTTATTTTACTTATTTTCGCAAATTGTTAGGTTTACCTAATCTTAGAGACTATGTGTCATCACGACAACCAACGAATGGTGAATTGGGATGGTGATAGGAACATTAAAGATCACATGGAGGGAAGTTATCTTAATCTGAAACTAAAACTTAGTTGAGTGATAAATTAATACATGAACATGGTTAAACTTCAGCTGATTAGAATTTAAGCTAGAGTTGCGATCAAGTTCTACCATTTTTAGAATGGGGTTGCAAGGTCCAAATTAGAAGAAAAATTGATTAACATCTATATTTTTCTAATTTCTTCTGAAAACTAAATCCATGATATGTGCAAACAAAACTCATGTGATCACCCTTGGACAAGTAGCCAAGTATACCAATAAGAGAGCATTTCAGAGATTTGTCATATTCTGGTACCGGGTCTCGTACCGAATATTATACCGACCTAATAAATACATGACACATATTTTTACAAATAATATTTACAGTCTCATACATATATAAGGTAGAATGGTGGAACATGAAGCTCATCTAGCACTCAAGAAAGCAGTTTTATCGACTTTTACTCCTATTATTTATAGCTCTTAGTAAAATTGAAAGCCTAAGAAAATAAAACAACAACTGAATTCCAGTTGCAACAATTTTTCCAACTATTGATGAGATAAGATAATTAGTGATGGATTTTGTCTTTTTAATTTTTATTTTTTAATTTACTCATATGTTGGGCTTTGAGAGGGAAGATCAATAAGGACCAAGTGAGCAACCAATACAGAAATAATTAACCATACAAGATGTATGTGGTTATTAAGGAAGACTAAGACTTGCCTTCTAACCCAAGATCAGAAACTTTACAAAAAGGATATCAATTGAAACTAGATCTATATACACAGTTTGTGAACTGAAAATTTTGTTTATACTCTAAAGTAAGAACATAGTATATAACCTCCAATTTACAACAAGAGACATGATAAATTCTTGCACGAAATTCTCTCTCATATGCTGAATATGTAGAGTGTATTGTGTGATCAAAATTCAAGATTGAAGAAAAAGAAAAAGAATAGCAACACACTTTAATTTCATCAAGTAGTTAAAGAGAACTGCATAGGATACAGATTTTAATTCTTTTATGAACTTAAATCATGCACGTAGTATTCATTTGAAGAAAAAAAGAGACTATTCCTTCTAAACTAAAACACATCAAGATTTAAAACACAAGAATGATTAAGCATAAGGTAGCCGATGTTTGTTTCATCAAAGTCCAATCCAAAAAGAAAAAGACAAAACCAACAACAAAAACACAAAAGCTTCGGTTGAAACACCCCTTATAGAATCAATTCATGATAATAAGAAAAAACTGAGAGCTGAAAACACCAAATTAAAAGCATACAAGAACAAAATAAACTAACAAAGATACCTGTGCTAGCAATAGCATACATGTTCTTGATGAGGAGGAAAGTTGTTGCTGTTAAGTGGTACCAATAGTACTTTTTTCATCAAAGGACAAAATATGGTGGTGTATCCAAATAGCCCCACTTCAAAGTATATAAGTAAAAGGAACTTTAGGAGTGGGGATTGAGGTGTTCTTCATGTTTAATTATGAGAAACCCAAGGTCAGTTTGTTTGTTTGGTTGGGGGAGGGGAGGGGGTATTACATGCAAGGGAGGATTTAGGGCAAGCGAGAGTAGTTTGTAAGCAAATCTCACACAACATATACCATCGGCTTAAGAAAAACATAATCACAATAGTAATAAAAAAGAAAATACGGTTTTGAAGAAGCTATGTAAGAAAAGTAATAATAACAAGCAACAACAAATCTTCGACTCATACCTTTTATATTTGTTAGAATATTCACTAAATAAGAACAAATATTGATTTCGAGTCAAATAAATTAAATAAGTAATGATATAGCCAAATTTAAACAAATTTCAAAGTCTAAATCATGAATCCGCACATATATTAGAAATTATGGGAGGGACAATTGTGGGATGTCAGATGGGTCAGAGAAAAAGATATTTGGAGTTAAACTAAAGAAAAGGAAAAAGGTAGGTTCATGAAAGACGACATAAGTATAGTTTAACTCTCTTCCCATGTTTGTTAAAATTTGGGAATTTCAAGAAAAATCCAAAGTGGAGTAGCTAGAAGGATGAGATTCTAAGTTGAAAGAAAGCAGCAAAACAGTTATATTAGTCATTTCATGTCGTTAGTCCCACCAAAGATTCTCTGTCGTCTTCTACTTTTTTCTCTCAAATCTGTGTCCACTTTTAAAGTGATTAGGAGAAGAGATGTAACTAAAGTTTTAAAGGGATGGGATTGCATGTGTTAGCGGCGAAATAAGAATTTTTATAAATGGATTCAAAAAATAAAAAGAAATACGAATCAATTCATAACTTACGAATTATATCCGTCTCTGAGAGGACAATAAGAAAAAGTTTACTCGTATATACTAGTGTTTACAATAAACTAATAATGGGGAGGATAAATAAGAAAATTTTTACTCGTATATAAGGTAGGCCAAAGAAGTGATGGGGAGAGATGATTAGACAGGACATGATGTTAGTATACTTCAGCTCACTGAAGACATGACCCAAAATAGAAGGATGTGGAGGATGAGGGTTATGGTAGAAGGCTAGAAGGTAATCGAGATTTCTTCATTCTTTTCTAGTGGTATTAGTAGCGCTCTTGTGTTTTAGTATTCTTTGACCTCTAGTATTTACCTATTATTTTGTTCGCTTTGTGTATCATATTTTTCGAATTGTACTATTTGATACTACTTTTTCTTTTACTTGTTATTATTGTTGTTGTTTCTTTTTCTCACTTTTTCCTTATTCATCATTTGTCTTTTTCTTTTTTTCTTTCTTTCTTTCTTCTTCGTCTTCTTCCTTTTCTCTCTTTTCATTTTTTTTTAGCCGGGAGTCTATCGAAAATGATCTCTCTATCTTGTTAAGTAGGGGTAATGTTTGCGTACACACTATCCTTTTAGACCTCACTTGTAATATTATACTGGGTATGTTATTGTAACTATTTAACTTGATGTGAATATTGAGTGCAGATAATTGTTTTTCAAGAATAAATTTTTATTCTGATTCATTCATATCAAAGTCACCAATAATTTATTACCTACTCTTCTTTTGTGCATGTCCGCCATGCCTCTTATGATAAAATATTTCACTTACCATGCAATTCTGCAGACCTGCATAGAATAATAAGGAATATTTTTTGTCCTTATAATTCAGTCTGCTTCCGCCTACCAAAACACACAAGCCACATGCCTGGTGCCGTTTGTTCACTGTCAACTGTGACTTGCACCCTCTTTATTACTACTACTAGTAAAAAGATGGTCCATGCTAGTACTATATTACATGTCGAGGTTCTTTCTAAATGCTAGTACTATATTACATGTCGAGGTTCTTTCAAAATCCTTATATAAAAAAATAATTAGATTCACAGTTTACTTTTTCGAACCCGTATAAATAAATTATACATATTAACACACACAGGTATATATATCATAGGCGGACCATTAGGATCAATGGTTAAAATTTTAAATAGCAAAAGAATAAAGAGTAATCATCAAGTATTAAAATTTTCAATATTACACAAAATAATATTAAAAATATTCAATAGCTGAAAAGATGCAAGGCTCATTCTTACTTATCATTCTCATTTTATGGTATTCTCAGTTTAATTTGTTTCTTTTTGCTATAATTTTATATTTTTTTCTGCTTAAGCATATTTACAAGAGGCAATGCACGGTTGTAGTACTTTTGGTAATTAGAGGACCAAATAGCATAATTATACCATCCAAAGTACCTCAAAGTTGTAGAATATATTTTTATTTTATTTTATTTGCAAATGCACAATAAATTTTTTTTTCTTTTAATGTAATATTTAAAAAGTAATTTCTAGTAATTTTCTTGAAGTCTAATGTGACCTCTAGCATAAGCATGAAAAATTTCTTTTCAACTGAAGATCAAATATAAGATAACCCACTATTTGTAACAACAGAAATTTGGCATGCAAGAATAAATATTATATGCAACAATTATTGTTGTATCATGAAATAAACTATGTTAATTTAAAATTAAAATAAAAAATCCGTCTTTGAACTATTACGGCTTATCGTAACTTTACATTGCATTGTTAAAGTTATGTTTTTGAAAAGGTGGGTTGCTCTGATGGTAAGCACCCTCCACTTCCAACCAAGAGGTTGTGAGTTCGAGTCACCCCAAGAGCAAGGTGGGGAGTTCTTGGAGGGAATGATGCTGAGGGTCATTTGGAAACAGCCTCTCTACCCAAGGGTAGGGGTAAGGTCTGCGTACACACTACCCTCCCCAGACCCCACTAGTGGGATTAAACTGGGTTGTTGTTGTTGTTGTTGTTGTTAAAGTTATGTTTTTAAAAATAAATTACCATTTTAAGCAATGAAAATCAGCTTGCTACTCTAAGCTCCTTTAAAACATTGAGTATTTTCCATTTTAATACTCACAGATAGATTTAGTCTTTATTTTTTGTGTAGATAGATTTTAGTCTTTCACTAGATAGATTATGACGAGGTGGGTTGCTCTGATGGTAAGCACCCTCCACTTCCAACCAAGAGGTTGTGAGTTCGAGTCACCCTAAGAGCAAGGTGGGGAGTTCTTGGAGGGAAGGATGTCGAGGGTCATTTGGAAACAGCCTCTCTACCCCAGGGTAGGGGTAAGGTCTGCGTACACACTACCCTCCCCAGACCCCACTAGTGAGATTATGCTGGGTTGTTGTTGTTGTTGTTGTACTATGGTTCAACTTTGTATATAAGTTGTCACGACCCGAAATTTCCCACCGACAGAATCGTGATGGAGCCAAACATTTCACTTGCCAGGCAAGCCAACGTTAGAGAATCATTAAATCAATTTCTTATTTCCATTCAGTAAATAACAATAATTAACTAAAATAAAATATAATAAGTGTGGAATATTATAAAACTGTATTAATTACTACCACCCGCATCTGGAGTCACAATTCACGAATATTCTAGAATTTACTACAAGTAATAGTCTGAAAGAAATACAACTGTCTGAATGAAAGAAAACAGTAGGACATAAAAAGATAGACGGGGACTTCAAGGTCTGTGAACGCCGACAGATCTACCTTGAGTCTCCGGACAGCGGACTAATAGCAAATCTCGATCAACCTGAGCCGGTATCAAAATCTGCACAGAAAGTGCAGAATACAGCATCAGTACAACCGAGCCCATGTATTGGTAAGTGTCGAGCCTAACCTCAACGAAGTAGTAACGAGGTTAAGGCAAGACACCTACAATCAACCTGTACAATTTAACATTGTATACGCAAATAACAGGAATGAAGAACTAAACAAGAAATGTCGGGAGGGGAGACATACTGAAGGAAATGCAGATAAAGAACTACAACAGAATGATCACCGGAGCAGTCAATATACCATGAATCAACATGAATAGGGAATACAGTAAAGAAAAATACACGGCATCACCCTTCGTGCTTTTACTCTCAATCTCACCATAAAATTAATAGAAACGGCACGGCATCACCCATCGTGCTTTTACTCTCATATCATGGCACGACATCACCTTTCGTGCATTAACACTCACAATATGGCACAGCATCACCCTTCGTGCATTAACACTCACAATATGGCACGGCATCACCTTTCATGCATTAACACTCACAATATGGCACAGCATCACCCTCCGTGCATTAACACTCTCTCTTACCATAATGCAATGCATAAATAATAACAGGGAGATAGAATAACAAGTACAAACCTTACTTCAATATTTGGTTCCATAATATCTATCTCAACTTTGAAATAAAAACTCAATTATCACCAGAAAATTCCGTAAACATGATAAGAACGATAATTTGAACAGCACCAGTATAACACGTAGCAATTTGGCATAGGAATAAGACAATATAAGAAAAATAGAGAAACACGGAAAACAAGTAAATTGACGGCGCATAAGTACTCATCACCTCACATATACGCCGCTCACATGAATTTCACTTAGCAAATAATCTAAGGTCCCTAATTTCCTAAAGTCAGGGTTAGACACAACACTTACCTCGCTCTGAAGACCACTTAATTTTCAATCACAGCTTTTCCTTTGGAATTTACCTCCAAACCACTCGTATCTATTCAAAAATGACTCAATAATATCAAATATTGCTAAAGGAATCAATTATATTGCATAAATTAAATTTCTCAAAATTTCCTCCAAAAAGACAAAAAGTCGACCCCGAGCCCACTTGGTCAAAATCCGAGGTTCTGACCAAAATCTTTTCACCCATTCACCCTCGAGCCCGAATATATAATTGGTTGTGAAATCCGACCTCAAATCGAGGTCTAAATTCCCAAATTTCTGAAATCCCTAGTTTCTACCCTAACCCCTAATTCTATCATAAAAACTCTAGATTTGTGGTTAAAAATTCAAGAAATGTAATGGGTAATTGAAAGAAAATGGTTTAGAATCACTTTACTAACACTTTGGGGAAGAAAATGACTCTTGGAAATCGCCGATACCCGTTTGGTTCTTGAAAATGTTGAAGAAATGGCTTAAACCCGTGTTTGGAGTCTGTTTTAAGCCACTGGACAGGCCTTCATCGCGTTCGCGAGAGGCCTGTCGCTATCGCGATGCAATGCGGCCTAAGGCCTTCGCGTTTGCGAGTCTTCCTACGCGTTCGCGTAAGGCAACTCCCCCTAGCATTCGTGTTCGCGACCCAGTGGACGCGTTCGCGTAGAAGAGCATGATTAACCCTCCCCCAGGTCCCCAAGTGCTTCGCGTTCGCGATGGTCAGGTCGCGTTCGCAAAGGGTAAATCCCTCATCACTTCGCGTTAGCGACTAGGCCTTCGTGTTCGCTACGAAGAATTCTCAGCCTCACCAGTTTACTCTTCGCGCTCGCGAGAGGACCTTCGCGAACACGAAGAAGGATATGCCAGACACCAGAATCTGCAGAAATCAGATTTTTTCCAAGTCCAAAACATCTCGTGGCCTATCCGAAACTCACCCGACCCCTCGGGGCTCCAAACCAAACATGCACACAAGTCTTAAAACATCATACGAACTTGCTCGCGTGATCAAATCGCCAAAATAACACCTAAAACTCTAAATTTAGCACCAATTCAAATGAAAATCTCAAGAAAACTTTAAAACTTCTAATTTCTCAACTGGACGTCCGAATCACGTTAAATCAACTCCATTTCTCACCAAATTTCACAGACATGTCTTAAATATCATAATGAATCTGTACCGGACTCCGGAACCAAAATACAGACCCGATACTAACAATGCCAAATATCAATCAATTCTTAAAAACAAATAATTTCTAAACTTTTAATTTTCATCAAAAATTCATAACTCAAACTAGGGACCTCCAAATTTGATTTCGGGCATACGCCCAGGTCCTATAATTCGATATGGACCTACTAGGAGCATAAAAGTACAGATTCGGTCTCGTTTACCAAAAATATTGACCGAAGTCAACTAAAATCAACTTTTAAGGCAAAAATTCTTATTTTCATTAGTTTTCAACATAAAAGCTTTCCGGAAATCTGCCTGGACTGGGCACACAAATCGAAGAGGGTAAAATAAGATTTTTAAGGCTTAAGAGCACAGATTCGAGTTCTAAAACATAAGGTGACCTTTTGGATCATCACATAAGTACATATATAATTTGTTATAAAATTATTTTATTTTTTCTTGATTTTTTATATTACATGGTGTGCCATTTGTTCCTATGATATTATCGTTGGTACTGTTTGTCACTTAATTTTCACTATTTTTTTAGCCGAAGGTCTATCGAAAATAACATCTCTACTTCCACAAGGTAGGGGTAAGGTCTGCGTACACACTATCCTCTCCGAACCCCACATGTGAGATTATACTAAGTTTATTGTTGCTCTATTTATTTAAAGTAGAGGTATAAATAAATTGATTGTATGTCCAATAAGAAAATAAAATAAAAGCTTGAGTGTTCCTGCAATTTTAAAAAGTTAAAAACTAAGAATACATTGGTCCATGAAAAAGAGATTGGAAAAAAGAGAAAATATGTGCATAGTGTTATGAATATATTATATTATGGATGTTCATTTAGTACTCCATTGTAAATAAGCTTCATG
>AWOL01S0007450.1:9310-29911 GCA_000715115.1 Nicotiana otophora | reverse complement strand
ATTATTATATTGTGGGACTGCACCTCCACCCGCTTACATTGGGGTGAGGCGATACGACCGCTTTGTGTATAGTTTTGATATTGTTGTGGTAGAACCACCCGCATACATTTGGGTGAGGCGAGCCGCTTTGTGTAAGTGTTTAGTATTGTGGTTATATAACCACCCACATACATTGGGGTGAGGCGGCAGTGCCTCTTGATTAGAGTTGTGGTATTGTATGTACACCTCCACCTGCATACATCGGGTGAGGCGGCGGGGCCGCTTTGTGTGAAGTTGGTTACATAGCATCTCATCTTAAATCCTATAAATGTTGTTGATAGCTTTTAATAAGCTTGCTATGGTTGAGACAGTTATCTATATTATTCTATTGCCTCACTAGTTCATCATAATTATCTTGTATTTCTAAATTCTTAACTTTTGTGTTTAGTTTTCATACTAGTACTATTCGACGGTACTAACGTTCCTTTTGCCGGGGGCGCTGCATCTTTAAATGGATGCAGGTGGTTCCACAGCAGGAGACATTGATTAGTGATAGCAGTACACCTTCTTTCCAGCTGACTTGGTGAGCCCCACTTCATCCCGGGGTCATGTATCTTTTGATCTTTATGTATTATGGTTGAGGTATAGCCGGGGCCTTGTTGCCGGCATTATCATTGTACTCTTCTTTATCCATAGAGGCTCTGTATACATAGTGTGGGTTGTGTATTGGTGCTGGGGAAAGACAAACTATGTTATGTTGTGATTGTATTACTTGTCCATTTGAGACTTTAAAATGATGAAACTATTGGTAAGAAATTGGTAATTGCAGACATGACCACTTTATTGTTTAATCAAGGCAAGCATATATTCACTTTATTCATGAACGATTTTGGGTAGAAGGAATCTAATAGGATTGCTCGGTCTGGTTCACTCGGTTGAGCGCCGGTCGCGCTCCTCGGTTTTTAGGGCATGACAAACTTGGTATCAGAGCCTAAGATTTTAATGTGTCCTAGAATGTCTCGGAGCCGTGTCTAGTAGAGTCCTTATTATCGGTGTGTTGTTGACCACATCTATAATTAGGATTCTACATGGGCATTTAGGAATAATACCCTTCTTTCATGTTCTTGATCATGCGATAAAGCTGGTTGTAAGATTGTTCCTCCTTTAACTCCTGCATTGCTCTAGTTTTCAGTACATGGCACCTAAGAAGAAGGCAAGAACTAGCCAAAGAGCCAATGTCACCCTAGGAGTGACAGTGGACCCTATAATTGATGATGTGGGTGAGCACCCGAGGAATGAGAATATTCCTCCAGTTACGACACTGCCTGACTCTACTACAACTGTTCAGACCGCACCTGTCCCTATACCTACTGAAGGTCTAACAGTTCCTCCAACTGATATACCAGTTCCACCTCCAGCTTCAGTTTCTGATTCTGGTATGTCTGATATTGTTATTAGGGGAGCCATACAAATGTTGACACAATTAGTGGCTTCTCAAGCCCAGAGATTGAGTGTTGGGCTTACTTCTTCTAGTTATCCAGGGAAATCTGCTAGTTCCAGGGTGAACAAGTTTCTTCAGTTAGATCCTCCAGTGTTTACGGGTGTTGATCCCGAGGATGTCCCCCAGGACTTGATTAATAAGATTCACAAAACTCTCCAGGTTATGCATGTCACAGAGACGGAGGGAGTAGAATTGGCCTCCTACCTCCTGAAAGGGGTGGCCTACTCTTGGTTTGAGTTGTGGGAGGAATCCTATGAGGAGGGAAGCCCTCCGGCAAAGTGTGGCTGAGTTCACAGATGTCTTTATGGATCGTTTCTTGCCTACCGAAACTAAGGCAGCTCATACCGCTGAGTTTGAAATCCTGAAGCAGGTTAGTATGAATGTGTGGGAGTACCATATGGAATTTACGCACCTGTCCAAGTATGCTATTCACATGTTGCCCACTATGGAGGCTAGAGTGCGCCGGTTTGTACAGGACCTTAGCCCCTTGGTTATCAATGAGGCCTCTACAGCTACCTTGAATTCCGATATGAACTATGGTAAGATGGTGGCATTTGCTCAAGCGACAAAGACCAGCAAATTGAAGAATAGAATGGAGCGTCAGAGTAGCAGCAAGGCCCGGTCCGCGGGCAACTTTGGTGGTTCTTCCGGTAGTGGTGCTGGTAGGTCGGCATTCAGGGGAGCGTCATCAGGACCATCCCAATCATTTGCCCATTCTTCAATGGGTGCACAGTCATCTGGACCCAGTCAGGGCAACAAGGTACCCCACCAACAAGGTCGGCCTAACAAAAGGTTTCAGTAGTGGAGGCTTTCATGCCCTAAGTGTGGGAGGATGCACTTTGGGGCCTGCTTCATGGACCTACCAGTATGCTATGGGTGTGGTGTGAGGGGTCATATTCAGAGAGATTGCTGCTCATCCCACCGAAATATGGGCAGAGGTACGGCACAGCCAGCTAATTCTGCAGCTACTACATCCACAACACCTCCAGCTCGAGGTACCCCAGCGTCTGCAGGGCGTGGTGCAGCTAGGGATGGCGCACATAATTCAGAAGGACCCAATAGATTTTATGCTATGCAGAGACGTCGAGAATTAGAGACTTCACCAGATGTTGTCACAGGTATATTAACTGTCCAATCTCATGATGTATATGCTCTTATTGATCCCGGTTCCACTTTTTCATATGTCACTCCTTATGTTTCTATGGAATTTTGGATAGAACCAGAACAGCTTCATGAGGCATTCTCTGTATCTACTCTAGTTGGTGAGTCTATTTTGGCCGCGGGGGTTTATAAGGATTGTGTTGTCATGTTGCATGGTCGGGGCACCGTGCCCGATCGTATTAAATTGAGAATGGTCGATTTTTATGTGATAATGGGGATGGATTGGCTTTACTCTTGTTTTTCCAAACTTGATTGCCAAACCAGAACTGTTAGGTTCGAATTTCCAAATGAGCCAGTTATGAGTGGAAGGGTGATGATGTAGTGCCGAAGGGTAGGTTTATTTCTTACCTTAAGGCCACGAAAATGATCAAAAAATGATGTATTTACCATTTGGTCTGGGTTACGGACACCGATGCTGAGGCACCTACACTTGAGTCCATGTCTGTTGTGAATGAATTTCCAGGAGTATTTCTGTATGAACTCCCTGGGATCCCACCAGATAGGGAGATTGATTTTGGGATTGATTTGATGCGAGACACGCATCCTATATCTATTCCACCCTACATAATGGCACCGACAGAATTGAAAGAGCTAAAGGAGCAATTGAGAGATTTGTTAGAAAAGGGTTTTATTCGGTTGTGTGGCCTTGGGGCGCACCGGTCCTTTTTATAAGAAAGAAAGATGGGTCGCTGAGAATGTGTATTGACTATCGGCAGCTTAATAAGGTCACAATCAAGAATAAGTACCCACTGCCAAGGATAGATGACTTGTTTGATTAATTGCAAGGTGCCAGGTACTTCTCCAAAATTCATTTAAGATCCGGGTATCACCAATTGAAGATAAGGAAGCGGGATATTCCGAAAACAGCTTTTAGGACCCGGTATGGGCATTTTGAATTTCTTGTGATGTCGTTTGGGCTAACAAATGCCCCAGCAACCTTCATGGATCTTATGAATTGGGTTTTTAAGCCATTCCTCAACTCCTTTGTGATAGTGTTCATTGACGATATTCTTGTATATTCACAAAGTCAGGAGGACCATGCCGACTATCTCAGGGTAGTTCTGCAAACCCTGCATCAGCACCAGTTATATGCAAAGTTTGCAAAGTGAGAATTTTGCCTTGAATCAGTCATATTCGTGGGTCATGTAGTTTCTAGTGAGGGAATTAAGGTTGATCCTCAGAAAATTTCAATTGTGAAAAATTGGCCGAGGTCTACAACTCCAACAGATATTCACAGTTTCTTAGGCTTAGATGGGTATTACAGAAAGTTTGTGGAGGGGTTTTCTACTCTTGCCTCTCCATTGACTAAGTTGACGTAGAAGGCAATTAAATTCCAATGGTCAGATGCTTGTGAAAAGAGTTTCCAGGAATTGAAAGCAAGATTGACTACGGCACCGGTGTTGACTCTACCAGAGGGTATAAATGGATTTATGGTGTATTGTGATGCTTCAGGAATCGGGCTTGGGTGTGTATTAATGCAACATGGGAAGGTGATAGCTTATGCTTCTAGGCAACTAAAGAATCATGAAAAGAACTATCCAACGCATGATCTAGAACTTGCGGTAGTGGTATTTGCATTGAAAATTTGGCGTCATTATTTATATAGGGGCCATGTGGATATATTCACAGACCATAAGAGTCTTCAATATATTTTCAAACAGAAGGAATTGAATCTGAGGCAGAGAAGATGGCTTGAATTAATATAGGATTATGACATTGATATTTTATACCATCCGGGGAAGGCAAATGTTGTGGCGGATGCTCTTAGCCGAAACTCTATGGGTACCTTAACACACTTGGAGGCATATAAAAGGCCATTGGCCAAAGAACATCACCGATTGGTTAGTTTGGGAGTTTGTCTTGCGGACTCTAGTGAAGGAGGGGTAATTGTGCAAAATAGGGCTGAATCATCACTTGTAGTGGAAGTCAAAGAAAAACAATACAACGATCCATTGTTGGTGCAATTGGAAGATGGAATTCATAAACATAAGACCATGGACGTTTATCTTGGCATGGATGATCGTACACTAAGGTACCAAGGGCGACTATGTGTTCCAAATGTGAATGGTCTCCATGAAAGAATTTTGACTGAAGCTCACACTACTAGGTATTTCGTGCACCCAGGTTATACAAAAATGTATCATTATCTTAAGGAAGTCTCTTGGTGGAATGATATGAAGAGGAATGTGGCAGACATTGTGGCAAGATGTCTGAATTGTCAGTAAGTGAAGGCCGAACACCAAAGGCCCGGTGGGTTGGCACAGAACATAGAAATTCCAATGTGAAAATGGAAAATGATTAATATGGACTTTGTGGTAGGATTACCGCGCACTCCGCGCAAGTGTCACTCAATTTGGGTGATTGTGGATCGACTCACGAAGTTAGCACACTTTTTGCCGGTTAAGTCTACTAACACAGTAGAGCAGTATACTCAGTTGTATATCAAAGAATATTCAGGTTGCATGGCACCCCAGTTTCCATCATTTCTGATCGGGGAGCACAATTCACTGCTAATTTTTGGAAGAAATTTCAGCAAGGTTTGGGTACTTAGGTGAATCTCAATACAGCCTTTCACCCGCAGACTGACAGGCAGGCAGAGCTGACTATTCAAATGCTTGATGATATGTTGCGTGCTTGTGTGCTAGACTTCAAAGGTAGCTGGGATGATTATTTACCACTTATAGAATTTGTGTACAACAATAGCTATCATGCTAGCATTCAAATGGCACCGTTCGAGGCTTTATATGGTAGGAGATATAGATCTCCCATTGGGTGGTTCGAAATTTGGGAAGCAGATTTGATAGGGCCAGACCTTATGCATTAGGCTATGGAAAAAGTTAAAATCATTAAAGAGCGGTTGAAGAATGCTCAGAGTCGTCAGAAATCCTATTCGGATGTTCGTCGTAGGGATTTGGAGTTCAAAGAAGATGATTGGGTATTCTTCAAAGTTTCCCCCATAAAAGGGTAATGCGATTTGGTAAGAAAGGAAAATTGAGTCCGAGGTATGTCAGACCGTACAAAATCATTCAGAGGATCGGTGAGGTAGCATACAAACTTGAGCTACCACCTAAGATATCATTAGTACACCCGGTGTTTCATGTGTTTATGTTAAAGAAAGTAGTTGGAGATCTGACTCTCATTGTTCCGATTGAGACTATTGAGGTAAATGAGAAATTGACTTATGAAGAAATTCTAGTTGCCATTCTTGATAGGCAAGTCCGAAAGTTGAGAAATAAAGAAATTACATCCGTAAAAGTGCTATGGCAAAACCAACAGGTTGAAGAGGCTACTTGGGAGGCTGAGGAAGAAATGAAGAAAAAGTATCCTTATTTGTTTGAATGACCATGTATTTATAAAGTTGTGATCTAGGAAAATTATAAGACTTACTTTTTATGAATTTTGTATCGTTTGAACAATTGGCGTTAAGGGTGTTCCTTTCTGAAAATATATTGCTTATGTGGCCACAGTTGGTGTTGTTTTGTATTATGTTACGTCTTTGGAATATATATATATATGTTGTTCATATGTGTTTCTGGGGCTCTCTGACAGGTGGATAGGCCTAATTACAAAGGAAACGCAAGCGAAATATTTTGGAAATTTAGGGAGTTAGTCAAATTTAGGGTTGCTGGTGCGTGGTATGAAAGACTGAGTTGCATAAGATGCTAATAACATAATTTGACCCTCATTGGAGGACAAATGATCCTAAGCGGGGGAGAATGTAACACCCAGGAAAATTTCAAAGTACTTAAGTGTAAGGCCTGGTAAAATTTGCAAAAGAATAATGTTTCATGGTGCCGGACTATGCTTAATTGTTTGAGGTTTATAGAAGCTCGCCGCGGCTCGGACCTTTTGGGTTTATGCGATCCATTATACGACCGCATAATCACTAAGAGGGACGCATAATGGCCGCAGAAGTGAGCAGGAGAGGGCTATTCTCGAAGCAGCTATGCGGTCGACTATGCGACCGCATAACTGTTATGCGGTGCATTATGCGACCTCATAATAGTTATGTGGACCACATAGTGACCGTATACATAGGTAGTTCTTTTGGCTATTTTGTAACCAAGTATGCGACCGATATGCGGTCCGCATAACCATTATGCAGTCGCATATGCTACCGCAGAACCTGTTCCGGAGCTTCATTTTTGGATGTTCAAAACCCGATCTTACTTTGTTAAATACACGTTTTGGGCCATATTTGAGAGATAATCTGACATTTTAGAGTGAGAGAGGGTGCCCTAGAGTGAGAAGGTGTTCTCCAATAATTGTTCTTCAATTCTTGCCCAAGGTTTGGAAGATTGAGAAGGGAAACTCACTAGGTCTTCATCCTAGAGGTAAGATTCTACACCCTAACCCTCAATTTCGAATTTTATGTGGAAATGGATAATAAGAAAGATAATTTCTAGGCAAGAGGGTTGGTTATGTTACATGCATGTGTTATCAAAGGGTGTAGAAAGATTGTTGAGCTAAAAATGGTAAAGGTTGGGTTGTGGGATGATTGAATCCTCCATAAAAGGACCTTGAACCTTAATGCACACCTAGTGTTTGATACAATTCTCAAATGAGCTAGAACCATAATCATCTTCCTAATTTTGGTTCAATTTGTTATATTTCTAAAATAGATTGAAGTTGCTAAGAATTCCGGAAAGCTTTAGATGTTAAGGAAGCTCAATTGAGGTATGTTGGATAAACTCTTCTTTAAGAGTTGGAATTCTCATTATCCTTGTGAGTTCCGAGATGTTGATTATAAATCAAGTATTCCGATAAGTTTTGTGATGAAGATATATGTTCAATTTGTATTTCAAATGCTCTTATTATATTGCATTATAAATTGAGTATGTGTCCCAAACTATGGATTACGTATCCACATGTTATAATTACTAGTCGTGATTTTTGTGAAAGGTATTATGCCAATTTATGTAGAGATTGTGATTATGATACACCTCCACCCGCATACAGTGGGGTGAGGCAGCATGACCGCTTTCTGTAGGGATTATGGTATAGAGATTGTGATTGTGATACACCTCCACCCACATATATATTGGGGTGAGGCGGCATGACCACTTTGTGTAGGGATTATGATATTGTGGGACTGCACCTCCACCCCCTTACATTGGGCTGAGGCGGTACGACCGCTTTGTGTATATTTTTGGTATTGTTGTGGCACCACCACCCGTATACATTGGGGTGAGGCAGCATAGCCCTTTTTTGTAAGTTCTTAGTACTGTGGTTATATATCCACCCGCATACATTGGGGTGAGGCGGCATGGCCACTTGATTAGAGTTGTGGTATTGTACGTACACCTCCACCTGCATACATCGGGTGAGGCGGCGGGGCCGCTTTGTGTGAGGATGGTTATATAGGATCTCATCATAAATCCTATAAATGTTGTTGATAGCTTTTAATTAGCTTGCTATGGTTGAGACAATTATCTATATTATTCTATTGCCACACTGGTTCATCATAATTATCTTGTATTTCTAAATTCGTAAATTGGTGTTTAGTTTTCATACTAGTACTACTCGACGGTACTAACATCCCTTTTGTCGGGGGAACTGCATCTATAAATGGATGCAGGTGGTTCCAAAGCAGGAGATATTGATCAGTGATAGCAGTACACCTTCTTCCCAGCTGACTTGGTGAGCCCCACTTCATCCCGGGGTCATGTATCTTTTGATCTTTATGTATTATGTTTGAAGTATAGACGGGGCCTTGTTGCCGACATTATCATTGTACTCTTCTTTATCCATAGAGGCTCTGTAGACATAGTGTGGGTTGTGTATTGGTGCTGGGAAAAGACAAACTATGTTATGTTGTGATTGTATTACTTGTCCATTTGAGACTTTAAAAATGATGAAACTATTGGTAAGAAATTGGTAATTGCAGACATGACAACTTTATTGTTTAATTAAGGCAAACATATATTCTCTTTATTCATGAATGAGTTTGGGTAGAAGGAATCTAATAGGGTTTCTCGGTCGGGTTCACTCGGTTGAGCGCCAGTCACGCTCCTCGGTTTTTGGGGCGTGACAAGTTTACTCCTTCTCTCTCTAAACTTTTCTTATATCTCTCTAAAATGACATAAACCCTCTATCTACCTGGACTTGGGGGTATTAAATGAGCTCCTATATGCGCGGTCGCGCTCCTGGGCAAGTGACCTCGCATCTGGCCACGCACCTGAGGCAGAAACGCACAAATATGTGCGGTCGCGCATCTGGGCGCGCATATGACACAAGTGCAGTAAAATGGCCATAATTATCTGTAGAAATATTCGAATGACAAATGGTTTGATGCGATGGAAACTATAAGCAAAGGTATTTAATTTGATAGGTATATCACCACCTAAGTCAGTATATTGAGGGAGTTCTATTTATTTGAAGTCGGGTCTTGTGCCAATTGAAACATCCTTTCCACTTAATATATCCAACCTGTTCCACACAAGTTCTTGTCATTCACAAAACTCCTTAGTATGTTCCATCACACCTTAAACATACATTATCAATTAATTATGTGGCTCTATCCCATATGTCTCCTTTAATACTCAAATACATTATTTCCAATTACCGTTGGCACACTTTAAAATCCTAAATCATTAGGAAAATTTTACGGGGCCTTACAATATGGGTGTCCGACATAGAGATTTGGAGTTGAAGGAAGTGAACAGGTTATTCTCAAAATTTTCTCCATGAAGATATTATGTGAATTATTAATAAAGGTAAAGTAGGTGTAGTGCACATTTGGCCTTGTGGAATCTTGAAAGAAATAGGCAAAACTACGACTATGATGTTTGCCCATCGTTGTCCTCTATGCACCTAGTGCTTCATGTGTCTACGTCAAAGAGGGTAATTGGAAGACCTTCTGTCTATCGTTCAGGTGGAAGCTATTGAAGGTAAAGTAGATAATTGGCTAGTGAGAGGTACCTTATGGTCATCCTTGTTAGATAAGTTCGGAAATTGGGATTGCCTCCGTCAAAGTGCTATAGCTAAGTCAGTGAGTCGAGGAGATCGTCTCAAAGACTGAGTGTGTTGTGGAAAGGAAATATTATCACTTGTTTGTAGAGACAAATAGTTGTGGTTCAAAAGATACTTTCTATGTGTTATGATTTAGTGCAGTTCATGTCAAGTTACCACTTCTGATAACGTAATGCCCTTAATATTAAGGTCGGTGTTATTAATACATATTTTGATGCTTTGTTGAATTGTGGATGTGTTGTTAGGAGTTATATTGGTAGTTCTTTGGCAAGTGGTTATGGCCAATTACAGCGGAGACTCTGCCGAAATTTATTGAAATTTTGGGAGTTAGCCAAATTTTTGAGCTTTTCGTATGTGGATAAAGATTTAAGTCAGATAGGGTGTTTGTGGTGGACTTTAATTCTCATTCGAGGACAAATGATACTAGGCGAGAGAGAATGTAAGGCCCCATTAAAATTTCCTAATGATTAAAGATTTTAAAGTGTGCTAGCGGTATTTGAGGATAACATATTCGAGTATTAAAGGAGACCTATGGGATAGAACCACGTCATTTTGAAATGAAAATATATGTTTAAGGTGTGTTGGGTCATACTAAGGAGTTTTGTGAATGGCAAGAACTTGTGTGGAAGAAGTTGGATACACTATGTGAAAATGATGTCTCAATTAGCACAAGACCCGACTTCAAATGAATGCCACTCCCAAAATATAAAGACATAGGTGGTGATGTACCTATCAAAAAGCCCTTTGAGTCTAGTTTTCAACTCATCAAACCGTTCGTCATTTGGATATTTCTATAGAACATTATGGCCATTTTACCGGACCTATGCCATATGCGCACCCAGATGCACGAACGCGCATATAAGGGGGGTTCTGCCTTATGTGCGCGACCAGATGCACGGTAACTTGCCCAGGTGTGCGGCAACATACATAGGAGGCCTATAAATACACCCAAGGTGTAACACTCAGTAAATTCGGATTAGTTGTGGATGCGCTAAATGAGTATTAATTGACCTTTTATACATGTGAACTCCTATTGGGATGAGTATGGGTGGAAACAATTGTTTTAGAATCAGGACCGAGACTGAGGTGTATAAAATTCAATAGCATCGACTAAGTTTTTGGGATGTCAGTCTTATAACCTTAAATAGTGCAAGGCCATGAAAACGCACGGCCATAGAGATAAAAACTCAGTGCCCCAGATAGTACAAGGCACAGTCAGGGGCATCAACCTCAGTGCCCCAAACAGCGCAAGGAACTGCAGTTTTGGCACCTCCGATGGCGCCTTGCACAGTTATTTCGGTGCCCTTGATGATGCCTCGTGTCGGCGAGGTTTATCCGAGCTACTTTTATTTTTCTCCTTAATTTTGGGACGTGTTCACTTGTTTAAAAGCCCAACCTCATTCCCCCACACCCCAAATACGAGAAACTACTCTAGAAAGTGAAGCTCTCAAGAACCTAACTTCCCCAAGGTCCCTCCATCATCCAAGGTAAGTTCTAACGATAATTCCAAGTTAATTTCAATTCTCCAACACCTTATTAACATGGGTAAATCTTTCCACTCCTTAGATATTCTGTCGAGATACCATTGTTGAGATAGGAAACCCTAGAACTCGAATTCAAGAGGAGTGAACTTCGAAAGGCTAATGCTTATACTCCATAATAATTTATAAATATGAATTGATAAGTTTTTGGGAGAAAAGTAAAAGGGTTTGATAAAGAGAACTATAAGAACTAGGGCTTTGGATTGTTGTAAACATTTGGGTGATGAGAAATAGTGTTAGTTACATCTATTTGGTATTGTAGAATCACCTAGAAGTAGTAGAATGAGAACTTGGTGAAGAAAAGACCAATCACTAAGGCCGGTGAGGCTTTACACCCATAAGGTGTTTGATAAAATTCCTAAGTTACTAAAACAGGAGCATTAGTGTTAATATTGGTTCCTCTAGATATATATATTGACGTAGATTATCGTTGAAAGAGGTGACGAACATCGTGATACTCTTATAAAGCGTGAGAGCTAAGGTATGTGAGGCTAACTAACTCTCGTTACATTTAGGAATGTTTATGATTCTCCATATGTCCCATTCTTTATGACTGTTATGAGAAAGCAATTTATTATGAATACATGTCTCGGTCTAGTTATATTCAGCATTCTAGTATCATGTAACTCAGTATAGTTTAGTAGTTTAGTATCATATATTGCATTATGATTCTCGGTTCCTAATTCTGAATTCTTGAATGTTGAACACCTGTATTTGGGCCTGAGGCTGTAGTTTATGCTTTTTGCATATTGGGGCCTAAGGCTGCAGTTTATGCTTTATACATTTTTAGGCCGGAGGCCGCAGTTATGTATATGTATACTTTGGCCCGAGGCCGCAGCTTGTGCACATATATATTGGGCCTGAGGCCGCAGTTTAATATTCATACTAATAGGTGGTTCATCATTCAGAAGAAGGAGTATTCATATCCTTACTTCCTTTGTTCAGTTCAGTTATCAGTTATCAGTTATCATTTCAGTTTCACTTTTAGTAGTTATCATTTCATTTATTAGTTAACGATCATTTCATTATTATGTTATCAATTCTTAGTTATCAACTCAGTTTCAGTTTCAGTATTTTCAGTAGTTTCTTTCAGTTGTTTTACATACCAGTGCAATTCAAATATACTGACGTCCATGTTTGGCCGGGGTCTGCATCTTGCGTTACAGGTAACGATTTACAGGTTGGCGATTCTGCCTGCTAGGACATCTCATATCAGCTATTGTTAGCCCAAGTATTTTTGGTAAACAATTCCCATTTCAGTATTCTTAGAGGCTTCGTAGACTATATTTCAGCCAGTCAGATGTTAGTAGACTTTTATGTGTTAGCCTTGTCGGCTACTCATTTACGCTTGCACACTTTTCAGTATTTTCTGCATCTATGATATTTCAGTCAGTCTCTTCAATAGATCATCATGTTGTTAATTTATACCTAGCTTACAGTTATACCACATGTTGATCTAGCCATACGGTTGGTTCGCTCGGTCACATGCAGTAAGGCACCGAGTGTCGTGTTACGCCCAGGCTATGGTTCGGGGCGTGACAAAGCTCGGTATCAGAGAATCAAGTTCAAGTGTCCTAGGGAGTCTATGAAGTCGTGTCCAGTGGAGTTTCTTTATTAAGTGTGTGTCGGCCATGTATATAAATGGTTAACTACCAAGACATTCAGGATTGTCTCATTTCTTTCTACTCTAGATCGTGCCATGAAACTTAGAGAAATCCTTCCTATCGAATTCCAGACATGTCGAATACCTAAGCAATGGGTAAGAAAAACCCAAGGTCCTAGAGAGGGTGATAGGCCATTAAGTATAATTATGAAGTACAAGTTGGTAACAAATGGTACTTAAGAGGATGTTGAAAGTGGGATACAATGGATAGTAGTACATATTAGAGCATAACCTCATCAGAAAGTACAAAAGCATTTATCATGTTTTATGGTTATCAGTTTACCTCAATTACCAGTTATGCAATCTTTCAGTTAGCAGGTTTATAGTTATTCAGTATGCCAGTATTCAGTTGTTTAGTTACTAGATCTCCAATTTTTAGTGTATCCAAATTGCGGTTACTTCTGAGTACACAGTAATGTATATGGGTGATAAAAGAAAATGTAAGTAACAATGATAATTGCTAAATTTGCACGTGTTTTAGGTATAAATTAAGACTCAAGACTCGGCGGATGGTGCAAAAAGTGATTTACCAGATGATGGTATACTCTGAAGGATAAGTTAGTGTATGGAAGCGTATCTGTATGTGTTTTTACCTCATAGAAAAATTTCATTTTAATTTTTGTAAATGGAGCCACATGTTGGATGATGATATTTCAGATGTTAAACCCTACAACGTAACAAGTTAAGAATTTATTTGCAGTGGGCATGAATTGATGACCATAGTATTTGACAAACAAAGAGCCTAAGGGCAAAATAAATAGGAGTCAGAAACGTTTGATATATACAAAGTTGTGTTTTTCGTAAGACTCATGCATGACTAAGAAGATATGATATACAAAATTAGAATCAAGAGCAGCCGATATTAAATTTCAGGGAATGATTTTAAGTTGTTAAGATTTATTCATATTAGAACTAGAAAGTACCACATTAGTAAGTTACCATAAGAATCAGCTATTATTGTGACATAAAGGATATGACAGTTCCCCTTAGGTTATGTGACTAAGTGTTTACCACATATATTTATAGTCTGATATGATTTTGAAGTGTATAGAAAGTTTGGGGGTTTGATAATCCAATTTCATTTAAGACGGATGATATTTCCCGAAGTGTGATCTATGTGCATCGTTAAAAAAAAGAAGATAGTATGCGATCGTAGAATAGGGTCGGATGGTAAGGGAAGTTAGAAATTACATTATGCTTCACGTTAGTTATCCACAGTAGAACATGAATACATGATTCTAGCAGATGGTTAGTAAAAGAATAGTAAGTAAGTTTTGAGTTGATACAGTGAATTAGCAATTTCAGCAGAGCTAGTAGAGGTAAAATTTGATTCACTTAGCTAGGTTAACTCTAGTTAGTGGATGACAGTTTGAAATATCGAACGTGTGTTAAAACCCAAAGAGTTTAAGTTAAACCCAAAGTATAGTGTCTGTGGAAGAATAAAAAAAATCAGATAGGTAGTAAGAGAGCCAACTAAAGAATAATAGCCTTTTAGAATTTTCAAAAAGGAGTCTCCCCAAGATCGATAGTGTGAGTAGAGTTAAATCATTAAGATTGTGTATGATAGTTGCGAATACATCAACTTTCCGTTTATGTAAGTAATTCGTTTTTTCCTAGTAAGAAATATTTCTCAGAAGTAAGTCGGATGACGAGCCATCACTGACGTAAAGTGCATAGAATTGCAGAAAATAAGGAAAGTTGGTCGGATACCAAAAAAAAGAGAAGGATCCGCAAGTACAAGACCTTAACCTTTGGTTTAAGGGGGAGTTGCGAAAATCATCAGTAAGTCCACTTGGAGATTTGAAAACGACATATTTAGTATAGGATATAAAAACTGTAAAATCATGCCCTGTTATGTATCACGCCGGTAGTGCCATTGCACGAGACTCTAATCTTCGGTGTACTGGTTAAAGACTTAGCTCACATTAATACTATAAGTGTTTTCAGGAAATACATTAAAAAGATAATCAAGTATGAGAAGTATACCTCATGACTGAGGCAGACAAGAGAACTATGGTGATAGAAGTTCATTGCTTAGTCAAGCTAGGACTCCGACTTTCGGACTCCGAAGGTGGTGGAATTATTTTCCAGAATAGAACTTGTTCCTCCTTAGTACCCGAAGTGAAAGAGATCCCTACCTTTTGAAGTTGAAAGAGGGGATTCACATTCATAAGATTATGGCTTCTGAAAAAGGGGGAGATGATGGTACTTTGAGGTACCAAGATGGATTGTGTGTCCTGGACATAAACAGACATAGAAAAGGAGGATCATGTTAGAAGTCCATAATTCCATGTATTATATCTATAGAGGTTCCCCAAAGATGTATCATGATCTCAAGGAGATTTATTGGTGGAACGACATGAAAAAGAACGTCACAGACTTTGTGGCCAAGTGTCTGAATTGTCAGCAAGTGAAAGTAAAGCAGCAGAAATCCTAGTGTTTTACCATAGAATATACATATCCTTTAGTGGAGATGGTAAATATGGACCTTATAATAGGATTATATCTCTTATTTGAAAAGCATGGTTTGTATGGGCGAAGGTGTAGATCACCAATTGGTTTGTTTGAAGTTGGCGAAGCAGAGTTGTTGGGACCAGATTTGGTCAATCAGTCTATAGAGAAAGTCAAGTTGATTCAAGAGCATTTGATGACTGCTCAGAGTCTCCAAAGGTCCTATTCGAACATACAACATAGAGACCTATAGTTTCATGTCGATGATTGGGTGTTTCTAAAAGTTTAGCCTATGAAAGGTGTTATAAGATTTGGAAGGAAAGGAAAGCTCAGCCCCAGAATTGGTGGTTGTACATGCAGTATTTCACGTATCATGTTATAACATTCAAGTTGCTAGTGGTCAGATCTCATGTCACGACCTCTATGTTTCTGATATTTAGATATCATGTTAGAACATTCATGTATGTTCAAATACTCAGATAATCATGTCAGTCAAGTACTCAAATATTCATGCCATCATAGTACTCAAATATTGATGTAAGTTCAGTGCTCAGATATTCACGTCAGCTCGGTACTCAAATATTTGTGCCATTTCAGTATTCATATATCCACATTAGTTCAGAATTAACGTATCCATAACAGACTAGGATTCATGTATGTGTTTCATATTATGCGTATTATGATGCCCTATGAAGCTAGTTATGATCTATTAGGTGGCAGGTATTTTGGAGAAATGTCGAAGGTAGCTATCCTTCTCATTCAGAACTTATATTATAATTTCCATGCCTTTTAGTATTCAATTTGCTCAGTGTTCAATCAGTTCAGTAACAATTCAGTTCTGTAGCTATGCAGTTTAGTATTCAGCACATCAATAATCCTATATTCTTTTAGTTTAGTATGCAAGTGTTCATGAAATTTCAATGTTCATATGTTTCAACCAAACCCATTTAAAGTGAAGAGTCAACCATAGTTACAGTCAGGACAATCATTCGAGGACGCATGATCCCAAAGGTAGATAGTGTAACACTTTGCAAATCTGGATTAGTTGTGGATGCATTAAATTAGTATTAATGTGACCTTTGAGACATGTGAGGTCCTATTGGGATGAGTATGGGTGGAAACAATTGTTTTAGAATCAAGACCGAGACTGAGGTGTGTAAAATTCAATAGAATCAACTAAGTTTATGGGAGGTCCGTTTTATAGCCTTAGACAATGCAAGGCCATAAAAACTCACGGCTATAGATAGTGCAAGGCCATAAAAACTCTGTACCCCAGATAGTACAAGGCATTGTCCAGGGCATCAACCTCAGCGCCCCAGACAGTGCAAGGCACTGTAGTTTTGGCACCTCCGATGGTGCCTTTCACAGTTATTTCGGTGCCCCTGACGATGCCTTACGCCGGTGAGGTGTATCCAAGATACTTTTATTTTCCACCTTAATTTTGGGACATGTTCACTTATTTAAAATCCCCACCTCATTCCCCCACACCCCTAACACAAAACCCTACTCTAGAAAGGGAAGCTCTCAAGAACCTAACTTCCCCAAGGTCCCTCCATCATCCAAGGTAAGTTCTAACGATAATTCCAAGTTAATTTCAATTCTCCAACACCTTATTAACATGGGTAAATACTTCCATTCATTAGATATTAAGTTAAGATACCATTGTTGAGAAAGGAAACCCTAGAACTCGAATTCAAGAGGAGTGAACTTGGGAAACGTAATTCTTCTACTCCCTAATCATTTATAACTGTGAATTGATAAGTTTTTGGGAGAATAGTAAATGGGTTTGATAAAGATAACCATAAGAACTAGGGTTTTGGATTGTTGAATTATGATTGTTGCAAACATTTGGGTGATGAGAAATGATGTTAGTTACATGTCTTTCGGATTGTAAAATCACCTAGAAGTAGTAGAATGAGAACTTGGTGAAGAAAAGACCAATTACTAAAGGTGGTGAGGCTTTACACCTATAAGGTGTTTGATAAAATTCCTAAGTTACTAAAACAGGAGCATTAGTGATAATATTGGTTCCTCTTGATATATATACATGGACGTAGATTATCGTTGAAAGAGGGGACAAACATCGTGATACTCTTATAAAGCGTGAGAGCTAAGGTATGTGAGGCTAACTCTCTTTACGCTTGGGAATATTTATGATTCTCCCTACGTCGCATTCTTTATGACTGCTATGAGTTTCCTTAGAAAGTAATTATGCCTTGTTCCCGTGAATAGTTGTAGAACTTCTATTCTCTAGATGGCATAGTTTTATAATCATTCAATATCCTATGAAGTTCAGTTATGAAAAATCAATTAATTATGAATACATGTCTCAGTCTAGTTCTATTCAGTATTCCAGTGTCATGTAACTCAGTATTGTTCAGTAGTTTTGTATCATATATTGCAGTATGATTCTCAGTTACTAATTCTAAATTCTTGAATGTTGAACACCTGTATTTGGGCATGAGGCCACGGTTTATGGTTTATGCATCTTCGAGCCTGAGGCCGCAGTTTATGCTTTATGCAGTTTTTGGCATGAGGCCGCCCTTATGTATATGTATACTTGGGCCCGAGGCCGCAGCTTGTGCACATACATATTGGGCCTGAGGTCGTAATTTAATATTCAGATAAACAAGTGGTTCATCATTCAAAAGAGGGAGTATTCATATCCTTACTTCCTTTGTTCAGTTCAGTTATCAGTTATCAGTTATCATTTCAGTTTCACTTTCAGCAGTTATCGTTTCATTTATTAGTTAACGATCATTTCATTATTATGTTATCAATTCTTAGTTATCAACTCAGTTTCAGTTTCAGTAGTTTCTTTTAGTTCTTTTACATATCAGTGCAATTCAAATATACTAACGTCCATTTTTGGCCGGGGTCTGCATCTCGCGATGCAGGTACCGATTTACAGGTTGATGATTCTGCTTGCTAGGACATCTCGTATCAGCTATTTGTGAGACCAGTCGTTCGAGGCATTATCCCTTTTTTTTAATCTTTAGTCTTTATAGTATTTAAGAAGTAAGGTATGCCAGGGACCTTATCCCGGTAAACCGTTAGCATTACAGTATTCTTAGAAGCTTCGTAGACTATAGTTCAATCATTCAAATGTTAGCAGACTTTTATGTGTTAGCCTTGTCGGCTACTCATTTACACTAGCAGACTTTTCAGTGTTTTATGCATCTATGATATTTCAGTCATACTCTTTAATAGATTATCATGTTGTATATTTATATCTAGCTTACAGTTATACCACATGTTGATCTAGCCATACAGTTGGTTTGCTAGGTCACATGCTGTCAGGAACCGAGTGTCGTGTTATGCTCAGGCCATGGCGTGACACACGGCTAGGTAAAGAGAGGGGCTAAGTCATTTCTTTGAGCTAGGGCTTGCATATCAAGGGGAACTCGTCATATACTTCCCTCCCATGAACCAAGGTAGTGTTTCTGGAGTAAGTTTGAGTTGATTACTACTCCCAAACACTTATATTAACGAGGATTAATCTTGAAGATCCATAGATTTCCATTCAAATTGGTCAAGAACACTGCATGTTGGGATTTTCAAAAGTCTTACTACGAGAGGTATGTCTACCATATATAACTATTCTATGATGATTATTTATGTATGTAATATATGTTAGGACTTTGGGATGGTAATTGGAAGCCATAGTGCCTAACCTGGGTTGTGTTGGTGCTGTAGAGATTGTAAAATGGTTTAATTAATGCAATTGATTGTTTAGTTGTGAATTGTTGGGCATGCCTGAGCTAATGGAAGTTGTGGATGGCCTAGAGACGATGGTAAGGTGAATTATTGGTATGGAAGGTGGTTGTTAGGTGAAGAAACTCCATTGAAGGAGGTTGCAGAATGATATGCACGTTAGATGTTTGATAAAAAGTCTGAATGACTTAAAGTATACAAATCTTACTAATATTGGAACAAAAGTGTTGCATTGTTGTAGATTGAAGTTGTTTAGTTTGGTGGACCATCGTAGTACTATTACAGGGAGAATTTCAAGTATGTTGGCTAAACTACTCTCTTAGAATTGAATTCCATGATGTTTCAGCAAGTTTCAAGTATGGTTGGCTCATGTTCGTAATAAATCGACTATTCCGAATGAACCTTGTGTAGAAATATATTTATATATATGTATGTTCAAAATGTTTTTTAGATGCTCTTATCATATTATGTTATCCTTCGGGAATGTGTTCAAAGTATGATATGTGTATTAAAATGTTATTACTTTTAGTTGTGTTTCAAATGAATGTTCATTATGCTTAACTTGGAAAGAATACTCCATGCGTCCAAAACCCCTATTGCTCATATATATACTTAATACCTTGATTTCGAAAGATCATATTGTTGCTAATCTATAAAGATGCTTGAAAATGAAAGAAGTGAGTTGCAATTGTGTATTTCCCTTTTTGGGAAAAGTATTTCAAGAATAAATAGTGTGTTACTGGTCTATGATTTTAACTTGCGCTTCGATTGTCCATCATTTTACTCTATTTCATGGAAAGGAATATATTGTGTTTAAAGTCTTCATTTCTAATGAACTTAAAGTTGTGATTTCTGGAATATTATATATGTTGATATTTATGATGATGATACATGATAGGAAAGAAATGGAAGTGTGGAACTTGAAATACGGCCATCGTGCCATGAATAAAGAAACTTGTGAATGACCAAAAGAGCCAAGGAAATACTGTTGTTGTGAGTGGTTGAAACTACTAATGAAGATTTATAAAGTTTGAAAGATGATGAGGTGAATACATTTGTATTTATGTTACCTTGTATGAATAAACAAAAAAAATATTATTGGGAGTATCATTCGCAAACTGAGGAGGGGTGAGTCATAAGGCCCACACCCGAAACTACATGAGCTGGTGTACGGGTTGATTGTGGTGGATTGTGATTATTCCCCTTATTTGGGATAAGATTGATATTAGCTGTGAATTGGAAAGTCAACCCACACGGCATAAGTACGAAGGCGGCCTAGCCGATCAGGTAGAGATCGGACGCCATGTGGCGCACATGGTGGTACTACTCTTGGTAACAACCTTTTTCGCATCACATGTCAAACCACATTGTCCGTGGGGAGATGGCTTACGCGATCGGGCGTGATCGGACTCCGTGCTAAAAATACGATGGTATATCGGTGCTAATATTCTCCCAACCAAAAATATATATTATTTGCATATTATGAAAAATGTTATGTTTTAACTTGGCATTTGGATACCATTAATTGTTACTTGTTTCTTCCATGGTGTTTCCCCTTAATTCATTGGCATTCTATTTCGTAAGAGGAAATTTAGCTTTACATACTAGTACTATTTTAG
>AWOL01S0007447.1:0-10399 GCA_000715115.1 Nicotiana otophora | reverse complement strand
CCCTAAGACATGGGGCGTAAGTCCCACAGATCTTTAAATTTTACTAATTTCAAGAATTTTAAGATAGTATAAAATAAAAATAATTATAAAAATTACATTAACAACAACAACAATNATTATATTATTTTATAAAATATTAAAAATTAAATATCTATGGGGCTTACGCCCCGTGCCTCAGGGCTTACGCCTCGTTGAGGCATATATAAAATACTTAGCCTTACGCCCACGCCTTTTAAAATACTGAATAAAATATATACAAAAATGTCGAAGTGAATTGACCATTTATTAATACGCGTAAAGAATTTTACACTCTTAAGTTGTATTATTAACATGTAATAAAAGGTTATTTATAAAATTACGAAATACAAACCTCACTAGTTTGAACCAATATTTTAAAAGGCGGGGGAGGCGAGGCGAGGCGTAAACCCTAAGACATGGGGCGTAAGTCCCACAGATCTTTAAATTTTACTAATTTCAAGAATTTTAAGATAGTATAAAATAAAAATAATTATAAAAATTACATTAACAACAACAACAATAACAACATCAACAACAACCCAGTATAATCCCACTAGTGGGGTCTGGGGAGGGTAGTGTGTACGCAGACCTTACCCCTACCCTGGGGTAGAGAGGCTGTTTCCAATAGACCATCGACATCCTTCCCTCCAAGAACTCCCCACCTTGCTCTTGGGGTGACTCGAACTCACAGCCTTTTGGTTGGAAGTGGAGGGTGCTTACCATCAGAGCAACCCACCTTGTCAGAAAATTACATTAAAATCACAAAATTATAACAAATAATCTATTTAAAATATTTATAAATTATAATTAAACTATGAATAATATGAAAAGTATGACATATATCATAATATGCAAATTAGTTGCAACGCCGTTACAACTCATACATCAAAAGTAATGTATTCGATGCAAAATCTTATATGTATCTCTTAAGGAGTAATGAATCTCGAAAGAATTTCGATTTGATATTGTTTTTAAAATACTCTTTTTATTTAATATGCTTTCTATTTGAAAGAGAATTTATATAAAAATATAATTCACAATTTAAATATGATTCTCTACCATCATTTATTTTTAAGTTTCAACAAGTTAATAAAGTGCAAATAATTTACCATACTATACCATGATAACTAATTATTTGTAAATAATTACTAGCTAATACTAAGCTATTAAATTAATAAGTATTGTATCTCGTAAACGTGAAAACAATAATAATTAGGAAAATAATTATAAAAATAATTATGGACTATTATATAATAAATACATAACAAAAGTTAATAAATAAATATTTTTAAATGAAAGATTTATTTAAAATTTACTATCATAGCAGTTTTAGTGGATACCGTGCAATAATTTTTAATTTAATTATGACAAAAAATACTCTCAACTTAATGATTTATGATTAAGAAAAATATAATTTTGAATAATCAACGATTTATTAAGAAAATTTGAAGACTTACAAGGTTAGTTACACACAATTGTATAAAGTTCTATTAGGCGAGCCTAGTACGCTGGGCGTTGGGCGTGTCCGAGGCGTAAGCCTTGACGACCGAAGCGTAAGTCTCACGAAACTAAGCCCCTTACATAAGTCCAGTGACGTTTTACGAGTGCTTCGCCCGAGGACGAGTTCCAATTCTGGCTTTTTAAAACAGAGGTTTGAACCATCGCGAATTAATTAGGCCACTTATTAGGCCCCAATCAAGTGAAAACGCTGGAGATTAGATATTTGCAGCCATCGTGTGGTCACACACGTGTAAGAACTTGTCAGGTGTGGAGTACACGTGGAAACAAGGAAGAATTAATTGACAATTAAAGGATGTACATGTCACCCCACATTGTCAGCGGGTGATATCATCCATTCCGCAGGTTTGCTCTCTCCTAAACTCCTTTATTACTACATTACACCCTCCGCGAGAAGAGTCCTCAACAAAAGTATGATTATAAATAGGTTTAAAAATAAATTAGGTATCGTTTTATATATAGTACGGTTATTCACCGTATTATACTTTAACGATAGTTTTGTCCGTTAAAGTATAGCACGGTCAATAACCGCGTTATATATAAAATATGTCCCCATCAATAATTCACATGCACTTAACTGACCCACCAATAATTCATATGTATATAACGTCTATTATGCATACGCTATACATCCACTAATTGTATCTCCGGACTAGTTTTTTTCTTATTTAAGGAGGTTCTGAATTTGGTAAAAATCCATAAATCCATTCAGCATCCTTCAAGTCTTCCGAAATATTTATTTCGTTAAGTTATTTTGCATTTTGTCATAATGTCTGAAGAGCGAAAAATTAGGGTTTTATTATATTGAGGGGGGGGGGGGGGGGGAGGAGGGAAGGTTGTGACGGAGAATAACTCAGTACGCTATAGTTGTTCTCCACAGTGTCATGTTCAGTTGCCACTTACAATGGAGTACGATAGATTTGTATCGTTATTATGTAAAAAATAAGTGTGAGCAAACGTTCAGTAAATATTAAAGTAACCAAAAGATATCCGTATTCTGTTACTCCGCAAGGGGTTGCTTGTTATGCTGAGTTTAAAATCGAAGACGATGAAACTCTGACAGAATTTTTGAGGACTCTGGATGAACACCGGGAACTTCTTGTGATAAAAATATTTGAAATGTACGTCAAGACGGAAGACATTCACAATAATGAGGTTCCGCAAAGTAGGGATATCCCTCAATCATCGGGTGGTTATTTTGGAACAGTTTTAGCCGAACAGGTTCCGAGTGAAAGAGTTGGCCTGATCTAAACTTATCTACACGGAAAAAATAGGACCGAGGACAAAATTTCTCCCCAAGTTTACATAATCCACAAGCCGAGTGGTAAACTTCAATTTTCCTTTGTGTTATAATATTTATTTTTATGTATTTAATTTCTATTAATACTCATATACCGACCACCATCGCGATGAACGGGATTCCCGACGAGAAGTCGGGTAAGGCTGTGATACCAGCCCATATACTCATGCTCGCCATCCGTACGCACAGGTGGAGGGGGTGGCGGAATCAGGTCATACCTCTGGTCCCAAATCTCAATCTGGGCATCTAGCCAGTCCAAGTATGTCTAGTCAGCCCTGGAACGATCATCCCGCTGGTAATGTGTCCTAAGCCAAGCGGGCGAAATAGGTACAAGCTGCGATCGACCAAACAGGCGAAGGACTCGCTCGGTGGCATGATGCTCGACAATATCGAGACATATCAGTGGGACGGAAGCTCTACATAGCTCGGCCGCTGGAGCAATAATTGGGCAAACCAGCTATGAGCGCGTCACTGTATGGCCTCCATATAAAGTCAGGCCAAGTAAACTTAAGAATACATGTACCTGCGCGCCTTCAAGCAAATCCAACAAATCCATGTAATAGGGGAGATGATGTTATGCCTCGAACTCACGTCCGTAGCCTCCCCTATCAACCCACCTCCAAGCTAAAGGGAGAAACGGTGGAGGTGGTGCATCAGGAGCAATGGGTAGTAGAGGTGGCTTGAACTGCAGGAATCGCTCCTAGGCCCAAAACTAATATAGATTGTGGACGTAAAATTTAAGTTATTGTTTTTACTATGTACGTTATAAACATGAAAAGAATTAACTATGTTTTCACCTGCAACAACGGTAAAAATGCGGCAACGTCTCTCTGGGTGCCCATGCTAGCCCGACACATCTGCCTATACATGTAACCTAGAACATCTGCATCCCAGCTGTAACCAGGTAAATCATCTAGCCGCTCAAGATGATGTAGAAATCTCAAGTTGACTAGGTTTCCCGAAGTATTCGGAAACAGTACACTACCAAACATCAGCAGCAACACCAATCTCGTGTGTCGGTCGATAACCTCTGGCGGTAAATCATCTATAATCTCCGCATCCATCGCCTCCAGATGCTGCCGGGCTGGCGTCAACTGCAAACGACTGGCCCCACTCAATGCAGTCTCCTCCGCTGACTGGAATGTGGTAAGGCGCTGCAACATATGCAGGTAATGCAATCCCATGTAGTCTCTGAGAGCATGTGAGTAAGCTATAAGTAATCCATCAATCGGCAGCCCGAAAAGAACCTCCACATCCTCAAGCATGATGGTAGCCTCACCGATGGGTAGATAAAATGTGTGCATCTCCGGTCGCCGCCACTCTATCATAGTCATGATCAACGCCCAGTCAAACTGCAACCGACCGATCTCTATGATCCTGTAGAAATCCGTATCCTGAAGGTGTCTAACTTTACGTGGATGGAGTGGGTGGCCTCTAATGAACTCCCGCATATCGTCTATACGTCTGGGACGGAATGTCTAGGACAAATACTGCCCATCCCATATGTATGAAGACCTATGGTTGGCCTGTAGCAACAGTAGCTCTTGAGATGCAGGTCCGGGATGCACAAGGAGAACCTCCATGACGATGTCTGTAAATTGAACAATATTAATTAATGTATTTTTCTTTATAATTTCTTAACATATTTAAATATATTGCAATATCTTTTATATTAATATTTAATCGATTTGTTTTACTATATTGTTACTTAAGTTGATACATTTTCTATATTATAATTTTATATGTTAGTTTATTATTTTATATGTTAGTTTCTTATTTTATATGGTAGTTTATTATTTTATATGTTAGTTTATTATTTTATATGTTTCTTTATTATTTACCTATTTTGGGTATAATAGAATTAAATAATTAATTTTTATATGAATACATGATTTAATTAATAAGTATTCATATACAAATAATTAGTTTGACAAATATTGTTGTTTTTATGTTATTTTCTTACATTTGTTGACTAGTATTCGAGAGACTTTGTGTTTGAACTATCATTTTTTTTCAGATATTTTTGGGGTTGACAGATAATTAAATGATTAATTTCAATAACTACAAAGATACTACGCTAAAGGACACTACATTGTACTACGCTAAAGGCACTATATCACAATTACATGCAATACATTAAAATTACGGGCACAACATAACACTAAAGGGAACTAAATAACATTAATTATTCATAAAATAATAATTTATCTATTTTACTAATCTTTTAGCACATAAATAATCTAATCTGGATAAAAAATAACAAATTAATTTAATCACAAAACAATCACGACAATACCTATACCACAGTAAACAATAACTAATAAATATTTTTTATAACAACTAATAACATTAATTATTCATAAAATAACAATTTATCTATTTTACTATTGTTTAACACAATAATAATCTAATCAGGATTAAAAAATAATAAATTAATTAAATCATAAAACAATCGCGAAAGAACATACATAACAGTAAAAAATAACTAATAGACATTTTTAATACATGAGTTTTAACAAAAAATAAATCGGAATACCTCGATTTTAAAATTTTTGAAAGGTGAAGATTTGATGATTTGGGGGCCGAAACGAGCAATCCACTACGCGATAACGCCTTAGATCCGATGTTAGCTTGCTACAATACCAAGAATCTACATTGTTTATGGGACCGATGGGCTCCAATGGAGTCTTTTTACGTTAAAAATTGGGGGGGGGGGAGGCTGTTAGTTCACGTCTTGTTGGGGAAGGAGAAGGCACGGTTTTTTATATAGGTATAGCGCCTTATATATGCGCGCTATACTTTTATAGTTCAAATATAGCGCGGTGAATAACCACGCTATACTTTAATGGATAAAATTACCGTTAAAGTATAGTGCGGTGAATAACCACGCTATATATAAAATGGTGCCCGATTTTTTTAAACCTATTTGTGTCACTTGAGTCAAAAAATACCACATTTAGGTTTCGGACTCCCATGAGAAATCATTCATTTATCACTGTAAAAAATTTTAATGATTGAAGAGATGTGTTATAATATGGTTACATTATGATGGTGTTAAAATTCGGGTGAGGATTGTGGGTGGAAACGCAGAATGTTCTGGCGCGACATATCAAAATGGAGGTGCCATGGTGATATTATTTGCAGATGATATAGTGCTGATTGACGAGACGCGTTGCTGGGTCAACGCTAGGCTAGAGGTTTGGAGACATACCCTGAAATCTAAAGGTTTTAAGTTGAGTAGAACGAAAATAGAATACTTGGAGTGCAAGTTCAGTGATGAGACGCATGAAGCATAAGCGGATGTAAAGCTTATTACACAAGTCATCCCCAAAAGTGATAGTTTCAAATATTTTGGGTCTATCATTAAAGGCAATGAGGAGATTGACGAGGATGTTACACATCGTATTGGAGTGGGTGTGGATGAAATGGAGGCTCGCATCTGGTGTTTTGTATGATAAGAATGTTCCATCAAGACTTAAGGGCATGTTCTTCAAAGTGGTAGTTAGACCGACTATGTTGTATGGTGCTGAGTATTGGCCATTTAAGAAATCCCATGTCCTTCGATAAAAGTAGCAGAAATGAGGATGTTGAGATGGATGTGTGGGCATACTAGGAAAGATAAGAATAGGAATGAAGTTATTAGGACAAGGTGGGAGTGGCCCCTGTGAAAGACAAACTGCGGGAATCGAGGCTGAGATGGTTCGAGCACGTGATAAGAGAGAAATAGACGATTCGGTTAGGAGGTGTGAGAGGTTGACCATGGAGGGTCTGAGGAAGGGTAGGAGTAGGTCAAAAAAGTATTGGGAAGAGGTGATTAGGCAGGACATGGCATTGCTTCAGCATACCAAGGATATGACCCTCGATAGGAAGGTGTGGAGGTCGAGAATTAGGGTCGGAGATTGATAGGCAGTTGAGGGTTTTTGCTAGTCTTACCAGTAGTATTAGTAATATTATTATAGTTTCTTGTTCCTAGATCCTTTTTATTATACATTGTGTCATTCTTACTAGTAGTATTAATACTATTCTTATATTTTTTATCTCACGTCTTTATTTTTTTTCTTGTTGTTGTTACCGTTGATTTATTCCTTGTCATTGTTCCTTGAGCCTATGATTTATCGGAAACAGCCTCTCTGGCTTCACAAGGCAAGGGTTAAATCTGCATACTGATAACTAGGGGTTTTAGCCTATTATTTACTCTCTTTTGCTTAGGTTTGGGTCAAAAATATATAAAGGTATTCCCGAAAACTAACTTAATATGCTTGCTTGCATGGTTTGGTCAAAATGAGGCAAAAAAGCCATAATCAACTCATGAAGGAGTCAAACCTGCACAAATTCAAGGCTGAGACTGGAGCGCTGCGAGCGGCAGAAAAGCGCGGCCGCGTAAGGACCACTGCTGAGGCAGCTATATTACGCGATCCGCGAAAGTAGATTCAGAGAAGCTGCTTTGAGTACTAAAATCACCGCCGACCGCGTTGGAAAAACGCGTCCGCGAAATCTTTTGCGCGGCCTCGAAGGGATTTCCGCTGAGAGTGAATCTTGAGGTTCAGAGACCCTGCAAGTCAGGCTTAACTGAAGAACGCGGTCCGCGTCCAAATTACGCGACCGCGATGGAAGCACACGCGGACGCGGTTGAAATTATGCGGTCCGCAAAATTAAGCCTAATCCAAGCCCAGTATTGAAGAAACGCGGACCGCAGTCATTATTACGCGGCCGCAAAAGCTCAAGCGCGGACGCGATCAGAATTACGCGTCCGCGAATCCTCCGCATGGGCATTTTTGTCCGAAAATTTTAGCCTAGTATAAATAGATCCTTTTATCAATTTTAGGTTAAGTTTTGTTGAGTAGAGCACGTGAACAACTGGTTTTTCCCTTTTTGGGAAATTTTAGAGTAGATTTACCTTCAAACTTTAGATTTTCATCTTGTACTTTAATATTATGGCTTATATTTCATCTTTATCTTTGATTTCTGCTGCTATTATGAGTAGCTAGACACCATAGCTAGGGTTGTGACCCAACCTTAGTGTGAGTATTTAATGGGTCTTGAATTTTAGGGCTTAATTGTTTATGAGTTACTGATATTTAGCCTAATTTATGTTAAAATTATAAAATTAGTGGTTGCAAACACTGATTCATGCCTTTATGACTTAGGCTCTTCTTGAGAAAGATGGACTAAGTCTAGGAAAATTATGCTAACAAGGAATTGGGACGAACTCAATAGATTGATAGCCCTAATTAAAGGATTAAACCTAGAGATAGTAATACCCGACTTGAGCAAATTTCACTTGTATTGTATGAACACCCATTTGGGCTTGAGAAAGCCAAATTAGTCAAAGTCACTCAAACTACCGAGAGGTATAGAGTGAGCATTTATGTGTGATGGTTATATCACGACCCCAATCATAACAAGCTTGTCCTATATTCTTGATACCCATTAGATACTCACCTAGGCGGGAGTCACTTCCCTAGTGCCTTTTAACACTTGAAAACTTTCACCAAAAATATTGTACTTAGCTTACACTCAGCATACTATAGTATAAAATTAGAATAGAATCAATCGCAACAATGTTTGAAAGTGCAACTAGGAACAACACGCACATCTAGATTAGTTAGATACCCAACTCCAAGCCAAATTAACTCCCTCTGAAAATCGATCCCAACCTCATTGAATAAAACTGCATCGACCATCCTCGCTACTCTATAGTGGTGTAGGTTTGGACCCGATCACATACACATTACCCTCCCCAGATCCTATGCTTGTGAGATTATATTGGATTTGTTGTTGTTGTTGTTGCTGTTATAATGCGATACACTCAAACAATATGCATTGATTATAACTTACTACGTTTATAATCAATTTCGTAAACTATTACTACGTTTTTCTAAGTTTCATATTTAATAAGCGTTTGGACATAAAGAAAATATGAAAATTTTAAAAATAAGTTTTTAGTTAATTTTTAAAAAAGGTATATAAATTAAAATATTATTTGGACATATATTTCATTTGAAAAAAATATTATTTACTTAAAAAATTGATTTAAACCACTTTTTCATACTCGAAATTCATTTTTCATAATTCTTTGAAACTCATCTTTAAAAATTCAGTCCAAACAATATTTTTGAAAATAAGTTTCGGAAAAATAATCTTACGGACAAATTGTTCCTTAAACTATCACGTATTTCCGTACGCCCATGTATTTGAACTTTCCACGGTTAAAACTCTCTTCTCTAATTGGTTTGGTTTTAGGTGAGTTTCGGATTGATTTGGGACACTTAGTCCCTTGGTCAGAGGCCTTAGTTGTAAGAGTTGATCAGAATTTGACTTGTGTGTGGATGATTCCGGAATGGAGTTTTGATGATTTCAATAGTTTCATATGGTAATTTTGAACTTAGGCGTATGTCCGGATATTGATTCGGAGGTCCGTAGGTTGATTTGGTACTTTTTGGCGAAAGTTGAAGGTTTTGGAAGGTTGATAGGTTTGACTGAGGGTTGATTTTATTGATATAGGACTTAGCTTATGATTTCGAGAGTTTTTATAGGTCCGTTGGGTCATTTGGGACTTGCATGCAAAATTTGAGGTCATTCGGAGTTATTTAGGCTTGTCCGTCGCAAGTTTTGAATTTGGAAATGTTCATTAGTTTATTAGGCTTGAATTGAGGTGCAATTCATAGTTTTGATGTTGTTTGGTGTGACTTAAGGCCTTGAGTAGGTTCGTGTTATGTTTTGGAACTTGATGATATGCTTGGACGGGGCCTCAGGAGTGTTCCAGATTGATTTTGGCTTGTTTGGAGACTTAGAGGAATTGTTGATCTATTGAGGTCTGGTGCTTTTGCACCTGCGATGTTTGGGCCGCAGGTGCGGCGCCGCAGAAGCGGCCGATTGGCCGCATATTCAAATTTGGGCTAGGGGAGCTGGGTCTGCAGGTGCGGACAAGGATGTGCAGGTGCGCGACAACAGAAGTGGAAATACTCCGCAGAAACGGATTTTGGGCTGGTTGGCAAAGGACCGCAAGTGCGGTTCATTGTCCGAAGAAGCGGAAGCGTAGGTATGCATTTTTGGTCCGCAGAAGCGGGTTTCCTGGTCTTGAGTGGAGGACGCATCTGCAATGCTTTTTCCACATATGCGAAGTCACAGATGCGACTGTTTGTCCGCAGAAGCGAAATTCACTGGGCAGAAATAGCTTGGACGAGGGTTTTATTTCATGTATCACATTTTGAGTTAGAGAGCTCGAATTTGGGCGATTTTGGAGGAAACTTTCACGATTTGAATCGGGTAAGTATTTTTGACTCGGATTCGTTCATTATTCATGATTCCATTTTATTATTTATCGTTTAATTGGTGATTTGCATTGGAAATTTTGGGGTTTTTTTGTAAAAACTTTTCAAAAACATAAAGTGAGGATTTGAAGGTCGATTTGAGGTCGGAATTGAATGATTTTGGTATGGTTGGAATCGTATCAGAATGAGTGTTCGGAATTTATGAGTTTGGTCGTGTTTCGAGCTGCAGGCCCAGGTTGACTTTTTGAGTTAACTTTTTATTCTTTATTAAAGATCGAATCTTTATTAT
>AWOL01S0007446.1:37829-48015 GCA_000715115.1 Nicotiana otophora | reverse complement strand
GGGGGGGGGGGCAGATAAGGACACAGGTCACACAATTGCTTTATTAAAAACTTAAATCCGCAAAAATTGTCATCTTAAATCCGATCTTACCCCCTTAGGTTTTTTGGCTGTGATTGTACGCATCCGCGCCTCCAACGGTCCAATCCAAATCTCTTCCTTCCCCAAATACCCATCTAATCCTTTTATTTTTCTTTATTTTCTCTCTCTATACTATACACCCACTTTCTTTTCTTGGATTTCTCCTCTGAATTTCACCATTTCTGTATCTTCACAAAGCTTATTTGTAAATTACATACATGCCCTTATGGACCCATCCATGGATCTACCGACGACCACCGAACCACCGACGTTTAACTCAGCTCAAGTTGTAAACCATGCTCCTACCCCTACCCCTCCTCAACCCCCTCCCCCTGCCCCTTCCTTTTCGCCTACCCACCCGCCTTATGCTGAGGTACGATACGAAGAAATTTTGTGAGTTTTTTTTTTTCTTTCTTTCTTTTTTGACTAAAGGATTGATTTATTTTTTTCAAACTGTGACAGATGATAACGGCGGCGATAACGGCGTTAAAGGAGAGGGATGGGTCAAGCAGGATAGCCATAGCTAAGTACATAGACCGAGTCTACACAAATCTTCCACCGAATCACTCGGCCTTGTTGACTCACCATCTTAAGCGTTTGAAGAACAGTGGTTACCTTGCTATGGTCAAACACTCTTACATGCTCGCCGGACCACCTGGATCTGCTCCTCCGCCTCCTTCCGCCGACGCCGATTCCAACGGTGTTGGTACTGATGTTTCTTCTCTTTCTAAAAGGAAACCTGGTCGTCCTCCTAAGCTCAAGCCTGAGGCCCAACCTCATGCTCAGCCTCAAGTCCAAGCTCAAGTCCAATTTCAAGACCAATTCCAAGCTCAGCTTCAAGCCCAGCTTCAAGCCCAACTTCAAGCCCAACAGCAGCAAGCAGCCCAGTTTCAACCTCAATTCCAACCCCAGACCCAATTCATCCAACAACAGCCCCAGTACTTACCTCAACAACAGTTCCAGCCCGATCCATTACTCCAACCTCAGCAACAGTTCCAGACCCAGCCACAGACGCAGGCCTATGCTACTCCTGAAGGTCAAAATTATGCGGGCCTTGGCGCTGAATCCGTGTTTGTTTCTCTTGGGCTAGCTGATGGGCCTGTTGGAGTTCAGAATCCTGCTGTTGGGCTGGCTCCGGCACCGGGAGCTGAAGAGAGTACGGCAAAGAGACGACCAGGTCGTCCCCGTAAGGATGGTTCCACTGTGGTTAAACCGGTGGAACCCAAATTACCGGACCAGAGCGGTGGTAGTAAGAGGAGACCTGGTCGTCCTCCTAAGAGTGTGACAGTTAATGCTGCTCCTGGATCAGCTATGGGTTCTGGTCGACGAGGTCGGCCCAGGAAAAATTCTGTTCCTGGACGACGAGGTCGGCCCAGGAAGAATGCGGCTGTTGCTGCTGCCAATGGCGGTGCCAATGTCGCAAATATTCCTTCTTTTGGTGCCAATGTTCCAGCTGGTGATGTCCCGGGAGCCATAACAACACCTAAACGAAGGGGACGGCCACCAAGGTCTAGTGGACCTCCTGCTGCTACTGTGGGTGTTACAGATGTGCCTATTGCTGCTGCTTTTGATACGGAAAACTTGCCTAATGCTGTTGGTGGTGGCGGTGTCACAAATAATGGGGCTCTGCCTCCCCTCGGAAAGCGACGTGGACGGCCTCCAAAACCTTACGGCGCTGCAGCCGCTGCTCCTACTGTTAAGAGACCCAGGAAGCTTTCTGGAAAACCTCTGGGTCGACCTAGAAAGGTATAACTACTACTTTGGTATTTACTTGCTTTATTTAGAACCTGTTTGGAAAGCCACCATGGAAATGGAGTTGGGTGTAATTGAGTGTAATTGTACAGTTTGGCATGTTTGTTTGGCCAAGTAATTACTTGGTCATTATGGAATTGGGTGTAATTACACTCTCCAATTCTCATGGAAGGTAAGAATTGGCGGTAATTACTTGGTCATTATGGAATTGGGTGTAATTACACTCTCCAATTCTCATGGAAGGTAAGAATTGGCGGTAATTACTTGGTCATTATGGAATTGGGTGTAATTACACTCTCCAATTCTCATGGAAGGTAAGAATTGGCGGTAATTACTTGGTCATTATGGAATTGGGTGTAATTACACTCTCCAATTCTCATGGAAGGTAAGAATTGGCGGTAATTACTTGGTCATTATGGAATTGGGTGTAATTACACTCTCCAATTCTCATGGAAGGTAAGAATTGGCGGTAATTACTTGGTCATTATGGAATTGGGTGTAATTACACTCTCCAATTCTCATGGAAGGTAAGAATTGGCGGTAATTACTTGGTCATTATGGAATTGGGTGTAATTACACTCTCCAATTCTCATGGAAGGTAAGAATTGGCGGTAATTACTTGGTCATTATGGAATTGGGTGTAATTACACTCTCCAATTCTCATGGAAGGTAAGAATTGGCGGTAATTACTTGGTCATTATGGAATTGGGTGTAATTACACTCTCCAATTCTCATGGAAGGTAAGAATTGGCGGTAATTACTTGGTCATTATGGAATTGGGTGTAATTACACTCTCCAATTCTCATGGAAGGTAAGAATTGGCGGTAATTACTTGGTCATTATGGAATTGGGTGTAATTACACTCTCCAATTCTCATGGAAGGTAAGAATTGGCGGTAATTACTTGGTCATTATGGAATTGGGTGTAATTACACTCTCCAATTCTCATGGAAGGTAAGAATTGGCGGTAATTACTTGGTCATTATGGAATTGGGTGTAATTACACTCTCCAATTCTCATGGAAGGTAAGAATTGGCGGTAATTACTTGGTCATTATGGAATTGGGTGTAATTACACTCTCCAATTCTCATGGAAGGTAAGAATTGGCGGTAATTACTTGGTCATTATGGAATTGGGTGTAATTACACTCTCCAATTCTCATGGAAGGTAAGAATTGGCGGTAATTACTTGGTCATTATGGAATTGGGTGTAATTACACTCTCCAATTCTCATGGAAGGTAAGAATTGGCGGTAATTACTTGGTCATTATGGAATTGGGTGTAATTACACTCTCCAATTCTCATGGAAGGTAAGAATTGGCGGTAATTACTTGGTCATTATGGAATTGGGTGTAATTACACTCTCCAATTCTCATGGAAGGTAAGAATTGGCGGTAATTACTTGGTCATTATGGAATTGGGTGTAATTACACTCTCCAATTCTCATGGAAGGTAAGAATTGGTGGTAGTTACACCTTGTAATTACAAGGTTGCATTTTAGTTTCTTTCCTTTTCTGTTTTTATTTTAATTTATTTTCTTTATAACTTTTTATTTCTATTATTTTACTTTTTAAATTTTATTTTTCCTTGTACTTTATTTCTCTACCTTTACTTTTTGTGATTCCATGTAATTGCCTATATTTTATTATTTATTTATTTTATTATTCTATTTTTTGAAGCTACACCTCCTAAATATTAGAAATAATGAGTCAATAACAAACTTGGCATATAATGAGTGATGCAATTAAAGTGAAATTTCGTTGTTGAATGTGGTTATAAACTTATTATGTTTCATAATCTTAAGTTTTGGAACTTACTATTATTACGTTGGAATTTGACATATGTTAAGCTATTGTTTTGGTGGGATTTTGAAATTGTGTTATATTCATGGTTCCAATTTACTTATTTTAGTAGTATTGGCTCACATTGCATGTTCTTCATTTTTTAGTTAGAATTGATAGATTAGTTTTATCAAACATTTGAATAATGTTATGACATTATATTTATAAATATTAATTTATTTTATCAAACATGAATTCCATGATGTTCTTATGGAACATATGTTTTTAGTTTTTGTAAGCATCTTTCTTCTAAATTTCATAGTGTTCGTATTTTTCTTATGATTGTTGTGGTGATACTAATATTGTCTCCCTTTGCTTTGCATCTTTCTTCTGGATTTTATGGTGTTCCTATTTTTCCTATGATTGTTGTTGTGATACTAATATTGTCTCCTTTTTGTCCTTTTGTCTTTTTGTTTTTTTGAGCCGAGAGTATTTCGGAAACTTCCTTCCTATTCCTTCGGGGTAGGGGTAAGGGTAAGGTTTGCGTACACACCAACCCTCCCCAGACCTCATTAGTGGGATTTTACTGGGTTGCTATTGTTGTTGTTAATTATCTAAATTAAATATTATTAATTTGGAATATATATATATGTTTACAATATTTGTTATAAATATATGATTGTTAATTAATGTATATTCACGGAAAAAATATATATTAAATACCAAATATAATATCATTTATACTTATAAAAATTTATAGGCATATATTTATTATACTCCCTCCGAATCTGTTTGACTGGGCACGGAGTTTAAGAAAAAATGAAGACTTTTGGAATTTGTGGTCCTTAACAAGTCAAAAAGGGGCCAGAGTATTTGTGTGGTTGTAAAAGCTTCTCATAAAGGGTAGAATTGTAAGTTTAAGCAAAATTGTTTTCAAATTTAGAAAGAGGTCATTCTTTTTGGAACGGGCCAAAAAGAAAATAGGTTCACATAAACTTGAACAGAGGGAGTATTAACTTTTAAATTTTGATAATTACTTCATTTAAAATTTAATCTAACTTTGTAATTATACTTGTGCAACCAAACAATAAACTTGTAATTACATTGTAATTACACTGTGACAAACAAACATGTCGTCGCAATTACACAGTTGTGTAATTAGTAATTACATCAATTCCAATTACCTGATGGCTTTCCAAATAGACCCTTAATGTCTCATTATGCGTTAGTGCCTTAGTGGTGATTGCACCCAACCTGCGTTGTAAACCAGCAGGGAAGGAACCACGAATGGTGATATTTGTTGGTCTCTTGGTTCATTACCCTATAAATATAGCCTATAGCAATTAGCATCTTATTTGTTGGTCTCTTGGTTCATTATTATTCGGAGAATAAAGGTGCTAAAACATTTGCTATAGGCTATATTTATAGGGTAAATTGCACTAAACTCCTCTATGACGTGACTCAATTACATATACTACACCCCTGTATTTTAAAATCTTACACTTATATCCCTTAGACATTGGAAATTGTACACAAATATAATGATGTTATCCCTATATTTTATCTTCTTAAATTTTATAAACTTAAATACATATAAACTCTTTATTTGTAATTTTAATTTGTTTTTAGTAATTATATTGTAATATATTTAATTACGGGTATACCTCATGCTTTTCAAAACTAAACACCTAACGCAATTGGAAATATTGTTCAAGCTAATATTTGTGTAGGATCTCCATAGTACACGGGGTTATCTTTTGGTATTTGTGCTTTTTTGCATAAAAATATGGGAAGTTTTGTGGTTGCATAGTTACGGGTATACCTCATGCTTTTCAAAACTAAACACCTAACGCAATTGGAAATATTGTTCAAGCTAATATTTGTGTAGGATCTCCATAGTACACGGGGTTATCTTTTGGTATTTGTGCTTTTTTGCATAAAAATATGGGAAGTTTTGTGGTTGCATAGTTACGGGTATACCTCATGCTTTTCAAAACTAAACACCTAACGCAATTGGAAATATTGTTCAAGCTAATATTTGTGTAGGATCTCCATAGTACACGGGGTTATCTTTTGGTATTTGTGCTTTTTTGCATAAAAATATGGGAAGTTTTGTGGTTGCATAGTTACGGGTATACCTCATGCTTTTCAAAACTAAACACCTAACGCAATTGGAAATATTGTTCAAGCTAATATTTGTGTAGGATCTCCATAGTACACGGGGTTATCTTTTGGTATTTGTGCTTTTTTGCATAAAAATATGGGAAGTTTTGTGGTTGCATAGTTACGGGTATACCTCATGCTTTTCAAAACTAAACACCTAACGCAATTGGAAATATTGTTCAAGCTAATATTTGTGTAGGATCTCCATAGTACACGGGGTTATCTTTTGGTATTTGTGCTTTTTTGCATAAAAATATGGGAAGTTTTGTGGTTGCATAGTTACGGGTATACCTCATGCTTTTCAAAACTAAACACCTAACGCAATTGGAAATATTGTTCAAGCTAATATTTGTGTAGGATCTCCATAGTACACGGGGTTATCTTTTGGTATTTGTGCTTTTTTGCATAAAAATATGGGAAGTTTTGTGGTTGCATAGTTACGGGTATACCTCATGCTTTTCAAAACTAAACACCTAACGCAATTGGAAATATTGTTCAAGCTAATATTTGTGTAGGATCTCCATAGTACACGGGGTTATCTTTTGGTATTTGTGCTTTTTTGCATAAAAATATGGGAAGTTTTGTGGTTGCATAGTTACGGGTATACCTCATGCTTTTCAAAACTAAACACCTAACGCAATTGGAAATATTGTTCAAGCTAATATTTGTGTAGGATCTCCATAGTACACGGGGTTATCTTTTGGTATTTGTGCTTTTTTGCATAAAAATATGGGAAGTTTTGTGGTTGCATAGTTACGGGTATACCTCATGCTTTTCAAAACTAAACACCTAACGCAATTGGAAATATTGTTCAAGCTAATATTTGTGTAGGATCTCCATAGTACACGGGGTTATCTTTTGGTATTTGTGCTTTTTTGCATAAAAATATGGGAAGTTTTGTGGTTGCATAATAATACTAGGGATGTTAGTTTAGTTTTTTCTTTCCTTTCTTAGCCATATTATGATTCTCCTTTTTGCTATAGATTAAGGTAAAAGATCCAAAATATTATTTGTTATCCCTTATAAAAGAAAAGATATTAATTATTGCCCATTTTTTAAAACATATATAGGTGGTAATTAGTACATGAATACAGTTTGTGAGAGTGAGGAAATTATGGGAAGTAAAACAAGTGTTGAATTCTTTTTCTCTGGATCATGTTTTGTTTAGTTTGATTAGTAGAAACAATAAATGAACCAAAAAAGGAAAGGTAATCGTGCATCGTCTATTTTTTGGATATAGGTTGTGATTAGTATATAAGTACAATTAAAGAGAATGAGGAAGGCAAAAACTGTACAAATTTAATATGTGACGCTCCTTAGAGGAGAAGTACAGTCGCCTAACTTTTAGTGGAAATAATATCTCACGATATAATTAGTAACTAATTGATGATCTTCAAAATAGAGCTATCGAGTATCCATTCTGGATGAGAAATAGAAATAAAGTTGGGTAACACCTTTTTTCCTTAAAAAAAAGTTCTAACAGCTATATGTTAAATTCACTGTTGTGTATTTTCATTTTCACTGTTGCTTAGTATTGGCTCGATCACGGCTTCTTGGTTATTAGAAGAGCACGAGAATGAGGAAGAAACAATTAGCTTGGGTGAAAAGTAGAGATAGGTGACAGTTGATTATAAAGAACTAATTTATAGATTACTTGAATGCTTCAAAGGAAATTTCCTCTAATTTTGGCAATTAAATAAATTGAAATTAACTGAAGCGAAGAAGTATATTACTCCGTATATGTGGAAGTTGGTCTCTGGATAACTGAATTTCCTAACTTGTCTTTCGGTTTTAAGCCTCCAGCGGCCAGCGCATTCTTTTCCTTTGCTGCCAACAACATTTTCTGTCGTGTAACTTTTGTTTATTTCATATTTGAAACTGTTGAAACTCATTGTCTCTCTGGCGTTTTATTCCGGTGTTCCCAGTTTTGTACATGTGAAAGCTTAAGTGGCAAACATGTGTGTATTTGTTTTCCTGGGGAAGAGAAGATGACCTCTCGACCTCTGCTTTAACTTTGCCTAAAAACATTGGCAAACTGTAGTGTTTCTTGCTGAAATGAAACAAGATTTTTTATTTGAATATGTTAGGGTGAGGATGGGAGGACGGCATGAATTCTATACTTCATACAAAATGAGCAGAACATATATTTGTTGATTTGGTTATTGATAAAAAGAATATTTTGTTGGTTTGGTTACTGATAAAAAGAATATTTGTTGATTTGGAATCTATGAGATATAGTGATGATTTATACTAGGCAAAAAAAATAAAATTGGGTAGATACATAAATAAATTAACACAGAAGATATGATGATGCTTACCAATGAAAAAAAAGGAATATTTATCTCTGTTTGAGAGAGTGGTCTTGAACCAATAGGAAATTGCCTCTGTATATGAAAGGTTTTCTTTCAACTTTGTTATTCTTTCTTTGGCTTGGGATGGAAAATGGCAATGATAGATCTGACGCATTGGAGTTTTTTGCAACTATTTTCACATATTTGAATTATTCCCAATTTAATCTGTGCAAATATCCTGTTTCCTAGAATGTGACATCCCCTGCAGTTTCGGACCCCAAGTTGGTGGTGGCCTATGAAGAACTAAAGGGCAAACTTGAACACATGGTAAGTCTCTGTCAGACAAGTAGTATTTTTAATTTAATCCACTCTTGTACCATTGTGTTGATATAATCCATTTTGAAAACATTGGCAGCAATCAAGAATCAAGGAAGCAGCGAATGCGCTGAAGCCATGCTTAAATGCTGAATCGCCAGCAATTGCTCTGGCAGCATTGCAAGAGTTAGAAGAGTTAGCAGCAGCAGGGGGGAATCCAGTGCAGCAAAATTGATAAAAGAAGATGTCGCAGAGATTAGGAATATGGAGGCAGTGCTTAAACTCAAGAGTGTTAAACATTATTCAAGGCTGGAAACCATGAAAATCAAGGAAGTTTCAGTGCAGACTAGTTGTTTGTGACAGGACGAAGATGCGCTTAGACTTGGAGGCAGTGTAGCTACTACCTCTAATGTCAATTTGTTAGGTTAAAGCAGGATTTGATATTTTGTTGCACAGTATGAAGTATGTTTTAGTTCTAACTGTATTAGTAGTTAATTTCGTCATTTGATAAGTACCTTATTCTGCTAATTTGGTTAATGACAATTAAGGGGGAGACAAAATCATGCTCGTGGGCTATATGTACTGTTGTTTGAGTATGTTGAATTGATGGAAATGCCTTTGCTAGATAGATGTATAATGCCGGCATTATCCCTCATCAACAGTTGCCTTTGCAAATGTCGTAAATGCATTTGAATTTTATTACTGGCTTTCCTCTCTTGTACCAGCTTTGGTCCCTTGATCTAATGGTTAGGATTTAGGAGAAACAAGAGCTGATACTGTTAAATGCCAATTTAAATTACTATTAGAGCTTTTGTCTAATTTTAGTCTTGCAAAGGCAGAAGTATATCAGGAGTTTTATCAACCAGATTAAGATATAATTGCCTGGCTATACATGGAGATTATGTGCGATGAATAATATGATCTAAAGTTTTTCTAGTATTTTTTGCTGGAAAATAGGGAAGGAAATTATAGAAACAAAATTTATTTTCTTCTTGAATCTAATCTGAATTCATGAGCAAGAAAAGTCAAATATTAATTTTCTTTCCTTGTTTTCCATCGAAATCAAACAAAGGAATGAAAATAATACATTTTCCATTTTTCCTCCTCCTAGGTTCTCTTATTTTCCCAGCTAGTTTCCAAAATAGAGACTGATACAAGCAAATCTGGCAAGAACGAGCCTAAAAGTAATGGTCCAAGGGAGGCTACAAGTTGTAGCCTGCCTATCACTTTCCTAGAACGGAGGATAATTTGAAAGAAGCCAAGAAACAAATTGTATTGTGTGAATTCAAACATTAATGTTTTTGTTAGAAATTTCATAAAAACTTAATACTAAAAGTTGCATCTCTTTTATAAGTAAAATTATTTAAAGATTATTAAAAAAATATGAATTTTGAGTTTTGACCTAAGAACTAAGAAGTTTCATTTTTGTAAGAGATACGTGGTTCAACGCTCCGATAGAAGATGATGGGCAGTGCTTATGATTTGGAAAAGAAAAATTGCAAATATAGTACTTGGACAAATGAGGCCGCCCATGACCATGTCAGACTCCAACTACCCCTATTTTAAATTTTAAGGCCAAATAGATAATACTTAATATGTTTTAAAAGTAATTTAGGTGTTTAATAGATAATACTTAATTTGAAATATCTAAATAAAAATACGTGGTAGCTTTAGGTACTTCTCTGTATATTTGGCCGCAAATATGTAAAGTAATTTAGAAGCATATATAGATAGAACAAATAATGTGTAATAAGAGAATTATTAATATTTTTTCTTTCAATTTATGGAGATAAAGAAAAAATGTAGGG
>AWOL01S0007446.1:14917-36630 GCA_000715115.1 Nicotiana otophora | reverse complement strand
GGGGGGGAGGGCAAAAACTTTGATGTGTTGGTCAAGAATAGGGCCCAGCCCCACCAGGAAAGGATAAGTTTAGCAGTTGCTGACGAGAAAAGGATTGCTTATTGTTGATTAGAGTTGACCTAATTCATATTATAGTAAGCTGGACATTTGAGTAAAACTTCTTTTTATAATAACCAAGAATTTTGAGATTCAATCCATTTTTTCAACAACACAATACACGTACTTAATGAGAAATTTTTTAATTAAGTATTGCATTAATACGAGTTGTGGATTATGTAGGAATCTATCGTAAAAAAATGTTTGCAGGTGTATTAATCGGATCCAACTCCCCTTCATTTCCTAGTCTCTCCATTTTTCCAAGTTCCTACTTAATTTGACACACTTGTCATGATTAAACATTAATGGATGAGATTTAGTTGAATAAATTAAAGCCCTAACCATAGTTAATTTATTTATTTTATTTTTTATTCATTCTCAAATAATATCTTTTATAATCCCATAATTATAGTCACACATTATCTAACATTCATTCTCTCTTTCTTGTAATAGTTTTCTTTCCATGAGTTAATTATTTTTTACTTCTACAAAATCTTCTTACATTCTCATTAAAAAAAATTAAAAAAATATTAGAAGTAAATTCTAACATTTGACAATAAAAATTAAAGAACGGTACAAATCTATTTTGAGAAAAATACAAAATAACAGAGAAATGACAACTCAAGTTGAGTCTCAAAATGGATTTGTACCGTTCTTTAATTTTTATTTGCCAAATGTTGGAATTTACTTCTAATATATTTTTTAAATGAGAATATAAGAAGACTTTTTAGAAGTGAAAAGAAAATTAACTCGCGGAAAAATAATTACTATAAAAAAAAGAGAAGAAATATTATATAATCTTAGATACCACCACACAACAACTGAAATAAAGCAACATGTTATAGTTTATAAAGTAACATCTCAAAAAGTAAAGAATAAGAGCAATAATAAGCAAAAATATAGGGAAAAAAGTAGTAGAATTATAACAAGTTCATCATTAAAAGAGACAAAAAATATTATTTGGAAATAGATAAAAGAAAAAAATAAATACTTTAATCATGATTAGTGTTTTAATTTATTTAATTAAATCTCATCCATTAATTTTTAACCATGACAAGTGTCTCAAATCCAAGTAGGAACTTAGAGAAATTGAGAAACTAGAAAATGGAGGGGAGTTGGATCCGTATTAATTAATGCATCCACAATACGTTTCTTTCTTCTTCCTAGTGAAAAATATTTGTAGTAATTACTAGTACAGTGAGACCTTTCTATACCAACATCCCTATATAACAGTCATTCACTATAAAAGCCTAGTTTTTCTCAGAATCGATTATTTATGTTATATTTTACCTCTTGTCGCGCCTCCCGTTTTTCTCTCTCGAAAATCGGGTTTCGATATGTGAAAACTCTTTTAAATGAGACATTAAAAGAGGAAAGTCGCCACCTAACGGTTTAAGGTGCGTTAGGGTACCTATTCGTATATGACTCAGGTTTGACTAGTTTGCATCACCAGAGATCGGGTAAGGACTCGAAATTACCTCAAAGAGAAGGTGTTAGGAACTCTTCGAGGTCCACAACTGTGGGTCCCGGCTAAACTTGAATTATATGAATTAGTCGGATAAATAAAGACAGAGAAAGCAAGAAGTTTGAGAAATTTTATTATTAAAAGGCTTTGAGGAAATACAAACACTTGATTCAAATATAAAAAGGAAATAAGATTGGGGGGAAGGGGATCCTAAGTTTTTTAGCCTAAAGGATCACGTCGTGCAACATAAATAATACTTCGTAACTCCCTCAAGATGGGGTGTTACTCGTACTATTCAGCGGGCACAGACTATCATCTCCTGCTACCCGATTACTATTTTTAAGTTATTACCTAAAGCGCACTAGTTGATTCTAAATCGTGCCTTATGCGTGCGCTACCCGTCCCATGCCTATGGTCCAATAGGCATTCGGACCTCTATTTTTGAGTAGTTCTAGACTTGACTTAGACTGCTCAAAAATGTTAAAACTAGGCGACAATTCAAAATAAATAGGAGTGCACTTAAGGACAATTAAAAGGCTCAAGTTAGCTTCCGCAGTTAAACAACAAATGCACGCAAACAGATTTTTACGTTAGGCATTAGACAATTTCAGAATTGAGGAAGATTGAAGTCATTAAACTCTATAGACATGGCTTCTATATGATCTGATCCAAATATGCAAACAGTTTCAGATGCAGGGAACCACTTTAGACCTATGATTTCTAAATTACCAGTTTGAGAGAATTTGATATTGCTAAGTTGCTTACTGAGATTACAGATTGTAAGTTAATAAAACCTATAGCATGATCTCTAAGTGGTTTACACAGTAAGGGACAGTAAAAATTATTGGAAATGCTCATAATTACTCATGCTTTCTAATAGTGGCGTGGCTAAGTAATAAACATCGTTTGAAGAGTCCAGTATCAGCATTTTAGAGCGAGTAGTAATACCCTATAGGCAGGATTTCTAAAGATTGACGATTGGAATCGATTTTTTATTTTTAGCTCTTATAGGCATGTTTTCTAGGTGCAATAGCGAATTAAATAATTAAAATCCTATAGGCATGATATCTAATGAACATGGTGCAGTTATGCAAATTGAAAGACAGTTATTGACATTTATTTCCTATGGGCATGCTGTCTAGCAACACATAGCAGTAGACATGGGATAAATAAAGCACTTGTGCTTCGATAGCATACAAGTTGTGTGAGTGTATGATTTTCCTAATGGCATGATTTCTAATAGTGTACATAGAGAATGAATGACACATATAGCAAACACATCATTAAGTCCTATAGGCATGTTATCTACCCATCGCATATGAATATTAAATCTACCCCATTCACTTTTACTATCAACCCCAATTGTTTATACAAAGATTATTACATGCCCAATAGTGAGTAAAATAACAATGTCACATAACAATGAACAGGCCCACATTAGGCTCAAATAAATACCCAGCATTGCCTCGGCCTTCAACATCTTCTACAGCATACACATGCCTTCAACAGAGAGTCGCGTTCAATACATGACTCAAGGGTCCATAGAAGGATCCAAACCGATTTACTTAACCATAACACCAAGTGTTGCGCCACTTGAAACAACCAAATTCAGACACACAGTACATGATAGGGGGAAATAGAATAGTAGGAATATTTTTGGAGGCTAAGGGAGTGACTAAGGACCAAGACCTAGTATGTCAGAGTTCACAAGAGTCTCAATTGGACCCCGAGCAGTGCTCACACTAGGGAGGTCGACAACTGAACTTAGATAGCCTTGGCTTTCAGCCGGCTAAGAATGCGAATTCAGAATAGCATGAGTGGCAAATAAGGAGAGTGGATAGTGATAGAGGGACATAAATTAAGTACTATACCAAGTTAAGCATACAGAGCAACTAATCAAGCAGGCCAGCAGGTTCAGCAAGACAACAAAGCACCACATAGATAGTCTCATATTGAAAGAAATTGGGGAAGCAACAAGTTTGCAAGATATATATAGATTATCATTCATGACATTAAACCAATTGATACCTAAGAAGTTTGGATTAAGCTAGGCATGCATCTTAGGGTCATACTAGTCAGTATTTAGATATTGTGATAAACACTGAAGAGGCAAGCCATTAAAAAATAGACTGAAAAAACATATTAGCATGGGAGTAAGATCATAGTTGAGGCAGAAATGAATGTTTATCTTAACATACTAAGTGATGCTAAGGAAAACATGTTTAGAGTGAACCTTAAAGCAGTGTTCTATATAGTTGTGGCTAGTACATAAAGAACAGTCAATCAGACACAAAACTCAACACTAATTGATTCATTAGGGAGATTTTCATAGAGTTGTAGTAGTATCCAAAGCAAGGTATGAAGAAACTCTATAGCTAACAACATATAGTCGCTACAGTCAGATTTAGATCAAAATAGGCACGCATTGAAACTCAAAACTGAAACATATTCAGATGCTAGAGGTACAAGACTGATTCCAGAAGAAAACAAAGAACCAACATAGAAGTGCAGACCTTCCTAACACAAACTAAGGACAAAGCAGTAAACTATCTCATGCATTCAACTATCATAGGATGATAAAAGTGTATCGAGCATTATCATAATAGTGCTATATCAGGGATTCACAAACTAAATCATACTCATATAATTCAAACACGTATAAATATACAGAAGGAAAGAAAGAAAATTAACATTGTAGGGGTTAAAGCACTAACCAGTAGCAAAAATTATACGAACAGAAGGATAGTAAAAAGCTTAATAGCAAGAACCCCAGATCTCCGATGCTTCAGAGTTCAAAAGAGCTTCGAGAAGGGCTCCGAGCAGTGCTTGCACTGAAGGAAGTCGTTTAATAGCCTTGCCTTTCAGCCGGCCCAGAATTTCACAGAATATTCGAGTGTAACAGAGTGAATGAGTAAGTGAAAGGAGGAGAATAATGAGAATAATGAGAATAATAGCAGTGATTAGGAGATTCTGAGGTCTCTTCAAGGGGTTTTAGGGGAGGGGTTTATTTAGTGTAGAAATCAACCAAGTAAACATGGAAAACTAATTATTCAAACACAAATAAGGAAAGATATATTAGAGTCAATTAGAATCGGTTATTTTTAGGACGTGAACAAAGGGGTTCAGTAAATCAACCGGGAATAACAACTATCACGCAAATAATACTAAAAATAAAGGAATACAGAAGATTAAACAGAGAATGAGAAAAATATCATACAAAAATCATTTAGAGTCAGATTTAGGGCAACATAAAGTAGAAAATAGGAAAAGAATAGTCAAACACGAAAAAGAAAAAGTATCAATCAATCAAAAAATCAGTAAAGAAAAAAAAAGGAAAGTCTCAAACCCCAGTTGGGACTAACGACTTGAATCGAACAAATAATGCAAGAATTGTTCAATATATCATGCATATAGACGAAAGATCATCCAGATACTTACAGAATCAAAGTAAATCGGCTCGTTCTTGAGAAGTAGTTCTTGCAAAAAATAGGGCAAGAACTAAGTAACACCGTAAACATGCGTATAATGATAGCGTATCACAAAATAGGTAAGTAGATCATGGATTGATTCCATGTTTGAGTCAGAATCAGAGAGGATTAAGGGTTACGACGGCTAGAGTTTAATCAGAGAAGAAGAGAGATGAGAGAGTTTAGGGGCGGCGGGTTTAGGAAATGGGGTTAGGGTTTGGGTGATGAGTAGTTAATTAAAACGGGGGAATAGCTAGGGGCCGTTGATCATTTGAGATCAACGACCAAGATTAGAGGAGAAGCGGGCTGGTCGCGGACCGGATCCCGACCGGGTTATAACTAAGGGGTCGTTTGGTCTTAGGCCAAGGGTTGGGCTAAAGATATTGGGCCAATTTGGTTTAGAAAATTAGTTTAAAGCTAGGCTATTATTTAAATACACGAAAATAATTCATAAACATACTTGACAAATAAGTAAAAATATTATTTATACACTGAAATTTTTAACAATAATAACTTTGTATTGTAAAAATATAAAATGCTATTTTAACACAAGTAATATAAATAAAGAGCATTTGTGTACAAATATAGGCTATTACTGCAAAATTACGCAAATAGCTTAACAACATTAATGTAATTACATAAAATGAAGTAAAATATTTGAAACATGTATTATAGGTACGAAAATAGTAACTTTAAGTAGTTAAGTCATCATCAAATATTTTGAAGGAGTAATTAATAATTATTTAAGTAATCAATTTAAAAACTCTAAAAATTATAAAAAATTATAGAAAATGCTTGTCTAGGTTTTTAAACTAAATGATGATACAAATATGCCATGTTGAAAGTATATATGCATTTTTAAAAAATATGAGGGAAAAATTGGGTATCAACACCTCTCTATAACAGTTTTCTACTTATAACAGCAACAACCATCTTTATGACATTACGCTCTTTGTAAAATTACCCCTCTATAACAGCCATGTAGATTTTCTAAGATTATTATTAATAATAATTCTAAATATTTTAATCAAATATTTTATAACTTTAATATTATAAAACTTATAATAGAAATATATATCTTAAATATAATAGTACGTTCCATGAAAATATGCACATTATTATTATGTTTTTTTGAAGATCTTCAGATGATATATTTTTCATTAGAAAAATGCCAAAAGATACTTAAAATTTTTATTTATACCTTTTGAAGATATGCATATCATTCTTTTTTATTTGAAGATCTACACATGATATATTTTATATTGGACAAATGCCAATAATATGTAAATATAATATATTCATATTTTTTTAAGATATGCACATCACCATTTTTGAGTTTTCTACACACTTGATCCCTTTTTAACTATTATTTAAAAAAATAGCATCATTTATTTTTTATTTCATAAAGAGCACTTTTGTTTTCATTATTAGCATATTACAAAAATTAAACCCAACATTCATCTTCTTCACTCCATTTTTTAAAATTTGATGCATATGTGAATGCCACATAAATTCAAGATGTATTGATTTATACGTTTTTTATACTTTGTATATCAAGTATCACTTTAATTCAAAATGTATTTTTATGTATATAATTTTTGTATATTTATTTGTGAAGTACCATCTTATTTTAAGATGTAGTTTTAATGTATATTTTAAATATATTTTATATGTCAAGTGCCATTTTAATTCAAGATGTATTTATATATATATATATATATATATATATATACGTGTGTGTGTGTGTGTTGTATATTTATATGCCACCTTAATTAAATTTAAGATATATTTTTTTTATGTATATTTCACATGTCTAAGTGTCATCTTAATTGAAGATATATTGTTTATATATATTTTATGTATATTTTATATGTGTTAATTCAATATATATTTTTTATATACATTTTATATATATTAACGTATATTATTATCGAAGTAAGATATTTATGTTAAGAAAGGAAGAAAGAAGGAAGAGAAAAACTTAAGAAAGATAATTAAAAAGAAAACGAGAACAAATTTAGAAAATGTATTGGCTTCGGCAGATTTTTGTACAAAGAATTATTGACTTTCCATTCAAATTGCTTATGTTTAAAGATTAATAATTAATATTTCTATTCTAATGGAACTGTGTGCTACAAATATAAATATTTTTCTGCCACAACTGTAATATTGAATTTCATGCTACGAATTTATTATATTTCTTTTAAATTGTGACGGATATGTAAAGTTCCCTAATTTTTTTATTTTTAGAGATTTGCACGTGATACTCTTTTGCTGAAAGTTTGGATGCAAATCTTTGCCGATTCAAGCGTTATACCGCTAGTAAGAGACTGTAATCTACGAAACAGGCTACAATTATGGAGTTGTTTCATCAATCTTGAAAGATTTAATTGTGTGCCTTAGAGTTTAAATGTTTGTACGTTTAGTTATGAATTCTTTTTAATAATGTAGTAGATTTCTTTAGCATTTGATTCGTGAAATATTCATATCTTTTGAGATTTTGAATTTAAATATTTTCTTACCTTTATATGCAACATTAAAAAAGAAAAAAAATAATTTTTGGGTAATTTTTGTCTCTAACAGCCAAAATATATTCAAATGTCAAATGTTGTTATAGGTGTATAACAACTATTTACTATAAAAGCCAAAAAATTTCGAAACAAACGATGTTGTTATAGAGAGGTTTGATTGTAGTATTCCTTTTTTTCACTTCATGTGGGAAGCCTAATACCTTGTTTTGTGAATCTTCTAATATCAACTTATATTAAAAAGTATTTTTCTAAAAACTTTTAGTAAGAAACAATTTGTGTTTGACTAATTAATTTGAAAAATACTTTGGAACAATAATTAGTGTTTGACAAACTCTTAAAGAGTACTTCTAAGTGGAGTGCTTATGGGAAGAAACTATTTTTTTGTTGATGCTCAAAAATTACTTTTGCTTTTACTTAAAAATATTTTTTCTCTTCTAATAGCTTGGCCAAACACCTTAAGTTTGAAAAAAAAAAAAAATTAACCAATAAGAACATTTTTTGCCAAAAAGAAACTTGGCCAAATAAGCTATTAGAGTACTAGAACTAAAGTACACAATTTCGAGAATCCGATAGAATTTTTAAAAAAAAATCTATATATTTAAAAATTACACAGAAAAATATTACGGGTCATAATAGGTAATAAATAAAAATATTTTGAAAGAAGGAGTACTTTAATTATTTTATTTTTTGCCTTCTTCCACCCAAGATTATGATAAAAAGCAAACATCCTTTCAAAACCAACAAATGATAGTCAGCTGAAATTATTAAAGCATGGACTAGCAAGTGAACCACAAGGAGCTAATAGTAGCACACCTTTGAAAAGTGCACGCTACCACATATCATTGTCATTTTATACATTATTTTCGGATTTTCACAACCACACACACATATATATTTTTCTCATAGAAAAATATAAGGAGTAGAATAAAGCATCTCCTGTTCAAATTATATTAAGGTCATTTTCATCTTCTCTTTCCACCATTATTTTCCTTTCATCAGATTATTGGGAGATGAGAGAATAGGAGACATATTTACAAATTATGTCTCCTTTGGGGAAAATTACTTTATAGTATAAAGTAAAGAACCGGAGTACTATTAGGTGGAAGAAGTTGGCGATATTAAAACCAATCTTTAATGCTAAAATTAGGAGAGGGTGCGGTGGAGGACTACAGACTATTCTTCCATTCAACCATAGCAAACAGACAATAGTTGTTTGGAAAAAAGTTTGCTAATTGATTTGCTATTCTTGAACTTGATTTGAAATAATTTTCACATAAATGACATTAATGATATTTTTTCAAGATCCAAGTTTTATTTAGAAGAGTTATGTTGGGTTTTTAAGCTTAAATGTAGCTTAAAATTATTGGGGTTTTAAGTTTAAATGTAGCTTAAAAGAGGGTGAATGAGAAATTGAGGGAAATTGAAAATATCTGAGTTTCCCTCCTTGACAAAGGGACATTTTCCCATATCGGAAGAGGAAAAAGTTTTGATGGGTATATATACAATTGCACTTCTTCTAACCTTAAAGAGTTAAGAAAAAGGCAATCCTCGCGCCGTCGTCGTCGCTCGCTCGGCTTCGGCATTCGGATTCGGATTCGGATTCAGACCAAATTTATTTGTTAATAGTAAATATTAACAGAAATGTTATTAATAGTATATGCACTTCGCTTTTTGTAAAAGACATTTACAATATGGCCGAAACAATTTGCATCTCTTCGGATTTGAAGAACATTTTGCATTTCTTCAGATTTGAAGAAACAATTTGCACCTCTTCGGATTTAAAGAATTGCACCTATTAAGTTTTGAAGAGTTGCACCTCTTCAGTTTGAGCTCAACATTAATTATAAATACCAGTCCATTCTCTCAGATTTTCCATACGAATTTCTGACTTCTCCTCCTTTCTTCTCCATTGTTTTAACTACAAACAAAGCAACAGTAACTGTGATTTGCTATCGATCTTTGTGTTCGTTGAAACACTAGTGTTTGAAGTATCGCTACACCAGTGTGTAATTCGTTCTATCCTGGGAGGAAATAATCCACAACCTCGGGTACTAGGAGGGGATTAAATTCCTTAAGGAAACACTGTGAATTTAGTGGGCTCAGATTAAATTCTGTCACCTTTATATTTCTGTTTATATGTTATTTTATCTTCTCCGGAATTATTTTACAAATACAGTTTAATAACAAGCTTAAAGAATTTAATATTTTCTGTATTTGTGTTATACTCATTGTTTCTCAAGACTAAAACCTGTGTGGTTTTCTACTCTAGTGGAGATTAAAATCTACGTGATTTTAACATTTGTGTCATTCTTTTACAAAAATGACGAATGACAACGGGAACCAGACTGTTCCTATGGTGACTGCCAATGCATCGACAAGCCGAACAACACCGGCATTGGCGCCGGCAGAAAAATTCGAAAAAGTTTTCGGGATTGATTTCAAGCACTGGCAGTAGAAGATGTTCTTCTACTTGACGACTTTAAGTCTACAGAAGTTCATTAAGGAAGATGTTCTTATTCTGCCCGACGAAACTCCAGAAAATGAACGCTTTCTCGTGACTGAGTCGTGTTCTATGCAAGAATTACATTCTTAGCGGACTAGAGAACGATCTGTATAACGTCTATAGTAATATGGAAACGTCAAAACAACTGTGGGTAGCGCTTGAAAGGAAATACAAACGGAAGATGTCGGGTTAAAGAAATTCGTTGTCGCTAAATTTTTGGACTATAAAATGGTAGATAGCAAGTCTGTTATTACCCAAGTCCAAGAATTGCAAGTGTTATTCACGATCTCCTTGCTGGAGGTATAAGTCAAATTAATACTAATGTTGAAAGTATTAATTATATTGTTTCTACTAACAGAATTTTCATTGAAGGTCTTGTCATTAATGAAGCGTTCCAAGTTGCAGCAATGATTGAGAAGTTTCCTCATTTGTGGAAGGACTTCAAAAACTACTTGAAACACAAGCGAAAGGAGATGTCCCTTGAAGATCTCATTGTTCGGTTGAGAATCGAAGGGGACAACAAAGTTGCTGAAAAGAGAGGCCGTGGAAACTCAACAATAATGGGAGCAAACATTATTGAGGATAGAAAGAGGAAGAAGGCTTATGGACCGAAAAGCAACCCAAGCAAGAAGCGGTTCAACGAAAATTGCTACAGCTGTGGAAAAACTGGACACATATCTGCAAATTGTCGTGCTCCAAAGAAAGACAAGAATAAGGGTCAAGCAAACATGGTTGAAAAGCACGAAGATATCGATGACTTATGTGCTATGCTTTCTGAATGCAACCTGATGGGAAATCCTAAGGAGTGGTGGATTGATTCTGAAGCCACTCGCCATGTTTGTGCTGTTAGTGAAGCGTTTGCTACATATGCTCTTTTTGGACTGAAGAGACGCTTTCTATGGGAAATTCTGCAACGGCCAAAATTGAAGGATCTGGAAAGATATTTATGAAAATGACTTCTTGTAAGGTGGTGACCTTGAACAACGTCCTTCATGTTCCCGAGATTAGAAAGAACTTAGTCTCTGCTGGGGTTCTTGATAAGAATGGGTTTAAGTGTATTTTTGTATCCGATAAGATTGTAATAAGTAAGAATGAAATGTTTGTAGGAAAAGGTTACCTCACTGAGGGCCTTTTCAAACTGAATGTAATGGTTATTGAGAATAATAATAAAATTCCAGCTTCTTCTTACTTACTTGAGTCAAATAAATTATGGCATATACGTCTGGGTCATAACAATTACAAAACCTTGTGAAAAATGATTAATTTGGAAGTATTGCCTATGTTTGAATGCGACAAATTAAAATGTCAAATATGTATGGAATCTAAGTATGTTAAACATCCTTTTAAGTCAGTTGAAAGGAATTCAAATCCTTTAGACTTAATTCACACATATATTTGCGACATGAAGATCTCGCGGTAGAAAGAAGTATTTCATAACTTTTATTCACAACAATACTCGATATTGCCATGTTTACTTACTTAATAGTAAAGATGAAGCAATAGATGCATTTAGGAAATACAAAAATGAAGTTGAAATGCAACTTAATAATAAAATTAAAATGATAAGAAGTGATAGGGGTGGCGAATATGCATTTCCTTTTGAAGAAATATGTTTAGAATATGAAGTAATTCATCAAAAAAGGCCCCTTACACGCCCCAATCCAATGGGATTGCGGAAAGAAAGAATCGTTCATTAAAGGAGATGATGAACGCATTGTTGATAAGTTCTGGTTTGCCACATAACTTGTGGGGGAAGTCGTTCTTACGGCTAACCGGATACTAAATCGAGTACCCCATAGCAAAACACAATCCATTCCATATGAAAAATGGAAAGGAAGGAAGCCCAACTTGAGTTATTTTAAAGTGTGAGGGTGTTTGGCAAAAAATGCAAGTTCCTAAACCCAAAAGAGTAAAAATAGAACCGAAAATTGTTGATTGTGTTTTCATAGGATATGCGACCATTAGTAAACCATATCGATTTCTAGTTTATAAATCAAAAAGTCTCGACATTCATAATAATACGATTATAGAATCAGATAATGCTGAATTCTTTAAAAATATATACCCGTATAAAAAGAAATGTGAGTCGATTGGTGAAGGATCTAAACGACCTCGAGAAGAAATAAAAGAAAGTACATTTAATCAGGAGGATCCAAGACGTAGTAAACGTCAAAGAACGTCTACTTCATTTGGACCAGATTTTGTGACTTTCTTAATGGAAAACGAGCCTCGAATATTTAAAGAAGCTATGTCTTCTTCGGAATTATTGTTTTGGAAAGAGGCAGTCAATAGTGAAATAGAATTCATATTGAACAACCATATATGGGAATTGGTTGATCTTCCTCCTGAAAATAAACCTTTGGGTTCTAAATGAATTTTTAAGAAGAAAATGAAAGATGATGGCACTATTGATAAATATAAGGCAAGGCTTGTAGTCAAAGGGTATAGACAACGAGAAGGTCTTGATTATTTTGATACATACTCTCCAGTTACAAGAATTACGTGCATACGAATGTTAGTAGCATTAGCTGCAGTTTATGGTTTTAAAATTCATCAAATGGACATTAAGACAACCTTCTTAAATGGAGATTTGGAGGAAGAAATATACATGGAATAACCTGAAAGGTTTGTGGTTCTAGATAAAGAAAAGAAGGTATATAGACTTGTTAAGTCTCTTTACGGACTAAAACAAGCATCCAAACAATGGCATGCGAAATTTGACCAAACAATGTTGTCAAATGGTTTTAAGATAAATGAATGTGACAAATGTGTGTATATTAAAAATGTTCCAAATCACATAGTCATTGTTTGCTTATATGTAGATGATATGTTGATAATGAGTAATGACATTGCCAATATAAATGCGACTAAGCGTATGCTAACTAGCAAGTTTGATATGAAGGACTTGGGAGTTGCTGAATTAATTATGGAGATTAAGATCAATAAGACTCCTCAAGGTCTAGCATTGTCACAATCTCATTATATTAAGACAGTACTTGAAAAATTCAAGCACTTAGGGTTTAAAGTTGTAAAGACTCTAATTGACTTGAATCTTGCATTAGCAAAGAACAAAGGCCAAAGCATATCAAAATAGAATTATGCTCGTGTGTTGGGATGCTTAATGTATATCATGAATTGTACACGACCAGATATAGCCTGTGCTATAAGTAAATTGAGTCGATACCCGAGCAATCCAGGTCAATCTCATTGGATGGCAATGAAACGAGTTTTGGGATATTTAGAACATACCCACGACTTTGCTTTGCACTACAGTAAATATCCTGCGGTGATTGAGGGATACTGTGATGCAAATTGGATTATCGGTTCAACTGATTCTAAGACCACAAGTGGATATATATTCACTATTGGTAGAAAAGCGGTATCTTGAAAGTCATCCAAACAAACTTGTATTGCCCGCTCTACAATGGAAGATGAGTTCATAGCCTTAGATAAAGCCGGTGAAATAGCAGAATGGCTCCGAAATTTCTTGGAAGACATTCCATTTTGGCCCAAACCGTTGGCACCAATATGCATATATTGCGATAGTCAAGCGGCAATCGGAAGGGCTGTGAGCGTGNTGGCCCAAACCGTTGACATCAATATGCATACATTGTGATAGTCAAGCGGCAATTGGAAGGGCTGGGAGCGTCATGTATAACGGTAAATCTCGTCATATACGACGAAGACATAAAACCGTTAGGCAATTACTCTCTAGAGGAATTATCACGATTGACTATGTAAAGTCAAGCGATAATGTGTCAGATCCACTTACAAAAGGCCTAACTAGAGAGGTAGTTGAGAAATCATCGAGGGGAATATGACTATGGCCGAGAACAAGCCATTGTGGCGGTAACTCTATCTAGAAGAAGATCCCAAGATCTAGGTTCAGGGAGATCAAACAAAGTCATTAATGACGGTTCAACATTGTCAACTAAAAGTTTGGTCCATTCTCGTGATGAGACAATGTTCAATACCAAGGATAAAATATTAAGGCTTTTTATTGATTTCTAAATTTGATACGGGGTGTATCAAATAGTGTATCTACGAGATGACATGTTTAGAAATTACCTATGTAAGTGTGAAGTGTTAGCCGCTTCAAGGGGAATTTTGTAAGGCCAATTCTTTACGCACTTATTAAACCAGGCGGTGTTCATGGCTGAAACGAACACATCAATGAGAGCCAAAGATGGTTAAGGGTTGGTTGTATGACTTATGGTTGTCTAGGTATACACCAAAGTTCGACGGTTTAAAGATATCAAATCTACCGATTGACCGAGTATATCCGACATAAGTTCACTACGAAAAGTTCAAAGAAAAACCTACTTATCCAGATGCAATTAATCCTTGCTTGCGAATCACACAGTTTTTCATGTATATTTTCGTAATATAGCCATTCCCCATTCATGTGGGGGATTGTTGGATTTTTAAGCTTAAATGTAGCTTAAAATTATTGGGGTTTTAAGCTTAAATGTAGCTTAAAAGAGGGTGAATGGGAAATGGAGAAAAATTGAAAATATTTGAGTTTCCCTCCTTGACAAAGGGACATTGTCCCATATTGGAAGAGGAAAAGGTTTTGATGGGTATATATACAATTGCACTTCTTCTAGCTCTTAAAGAGTTAAGAAGAAGGCAATCCTCGCGCCGTCGTCGCTCGCTCGCTCGGCTCGGCTTCGGCTTCGATTTTTTGGACCAAATTTATTTGTTAATATTAAATATTAACAGAAATGTTATTAAATATCCGATTTTTTGTAAACGGGATATTAATATTAAATCTAACGAAATAGTATATGCCTTTCGCTTTTTATAAAAGACATTTATAATATGGCCGAAACAGTTTGCACCTCTTCGGATTTGAAGAACAGTTTGCACCTCTTTAGATTAGAAGAAACAGTTTGCACCTCTTCGGATTTGAAGAGTTGCCTCTTAAGTTTTGAAGAGTTGCACATCTTCAGTTTGAGCTCAACATTGGCTATAAATACCAGTCCATTCTTTTAGATTTTTCATACGAATTTCTGACTTCTCCTCCTTTCTTCTGCATTGTTTTAACTACAAACAAAGCAACAGTAAGTGTGATTTGCTACCGATCTTTGTGTTTGCTGAAACACTGATGTTTGAAATATCGCTACACCAGTGTGTAATTCGTTCTATCCTGGAAGAAAGTAATCCACAACCTTGGGTACTAGGAGGGGATTAAATTTCTTAAGGAAACACTGTGAATTCAATGGACTCGGATTAAATTCTGTCTTTTTTATATTTCTGTTTATATGTTATTTTATCTTCTCCGGAATTATTTTACAAATACAGTTTAATAACAAGTCAGACCTAAAGTCACAAAGAAAGAAGTTATCTAAAAAAAATTTAGAATATTTCAAAATCAAACAGATCTACCAACAAATAAAAAATAATGGAAGTTGAAAAATCGCATACATATACCTATAGTAAACTAGTGCTTACTAAAGAAACTCTTACTATGGTAGAGATATAACCACAAGCGTATATTAGAGAATCTCCAGAGTGATAATTCTCAAGTAATAATATTAAAATATTATAGATTCGAATAGAACATTTTTATCCAACTAGCTTGAGATTGAGGTATTGTTATTGATTTTTAGTTTTTCTCAGCATACGAGAGGGGAAGGAGAATAGTGGAGTAAATTAGAAAAGGTAAACAATGCTCACCTCCTATATTCCTTTATCTGCTATTGCTTTGTCGCAAAGTACAAAATTGGAAAACATATAGCTAGAATAACTACTAATTTAATATTAGCTTGTTTAGCTAAATTTTTAGAAGTTAAAAAGTGCTTTTCTTTAAAGTGCTTATATTATAAAAGTGAAGTGTTTGCCCAATATATTAGAAACAAAATAAGTGCTTTTAGTTAGTAATAGATATTCCTTGTTCAAAGTTGAAAAAAATAGTTTCTCATTAGTACTTTTTGAACGTATGTCAAAGCATAAATTGCTGCTCTAATATCTACAAATACTTATCTACAAAAATATTTTTTAAATTGTTTAGCTGAACAAAAATTGCCACTCTTGAAAAGTACCTTTTCAAATAATATTTCTAACAAAAAATACTTTTCAAAGTAAACAAATTTGAAAGTTTGGCCAACACATGTGAAAGTCGATATCAAATACTGATGAATTGGTAAAACATTAAAAGTTGACCCATTTTAGAGAACTTTTGAAATTATAATTTTAAATTGTACACACGGAAAAGATAAAAATTATGTTTTGTTGTCAATATAATTTTCAACTCCAACGTGTTATCTACCGTTTTTCTAAAATTAACTCCTCATATACTATTAGTGTTAAAATATTTACGCATTCAATGAAATCTTGCTTGATTCGAACTTGATCTTTCATTACTTTATACTTATTATTTTTTAAAGAGATTTGAATATGTAAAATATACTCCAAATAAAACTTAAGCTCCGTGATACATTGTCCTTTTCCACTAACGAGTGAGAAACTAGTAATTCATAATCATAAATTGTCCTTTTAGTTTAAACGATTGAAAGAAGACGATAACAAAATTATTCCAAAAATGCTGATGCCAATACTCCTAGGATGAGTAGTCGTTTGCACAAAACGAGATGTACCCATCGAAATCGAAATTGTAGTTGCTTATTCAGTGCCCACTGCGTGTACTCACCGCAGAATTTATTGACTCATTGCCCATCTTGGAGTTGCCAACACTCTCCAGTCGTGCGCAGGGAGCAAAAACAGCCAATAGCCCCCTCTTTCTTTTTTTATTTTTCATCTGCTATTCGGTATACTCTTAACAAAATTTTAATTTTATAAAAAAATAGCTCGGTACACTAACTAGTCGTTATGCGTAAGGTTCGAAGAAGCATGGACGTACGCATGAATTATTTTAAGGTATCAAAATTTATAAAAGAACGAGAATAATAATTTTAATTATCATACTTTTAGACAAAAAATTATTTTAGTCTATTGATTTTGTTGAGTCTTAAGTTGGAAAAAGTCACAAATTAAATTATACTTCATCACAATATTTAACCACATAGATTCTCTCAAATATTTGCAAAAAAGATGTGCTGCTTGAGGTTCGAACCTCAAACTTTTTAAAGTAAAATCAAACACAAAATCAATGCACCAATAGATAATTTATATTAAATGGTGTTATTTCTTCCTACTTGTCCACTTCCTCACGATATTAATACATATATTTAGTAAAAGAATTCGACGAAGTGTTGTCGCGTGACATCGCTTCGATAAATGTGCATCTGCCTCTGCAGGGAAGGGCCGGACCACAAGGGTATGTTATATGCAGTCTTACCCTGCATTTATGTAAGATACTGTTTTCACGACTCGAACTCGTTACCGGTTTCCACGATTTTTTCATCTGGTATTCGGCATCAGCATCATAGTCTTAAGGAGTTAATTAAAATTTATTAAAACGAAAATACATTTTTTTCTTTCCAAGATTTCAAACTCAAAATTGCTTATTAAGGAAATCCTATTTATACCATCGCAACCTTTAATGGCAGGTGAAAATGGAAGGCAAGCTGGTTTTGGATCGTAGCAAAATTGTTTATAATAGTAATAATGTACGATTAATATAGGAGTAGTACATTACAAACGTTTTACCTTGGTTTTCTGGGAAATCCAGGCCAGGGTGGTGTGCTACAAAAATATGAAGTGGGGGCCATTCTCTCTTTGTTACTATGTGCCAACTCCAACTTGTTGGTCTGTGCTGTCTTTTGCCCCCTCTTCCCCTTTTCCCAACTGACCACTTGCGCCCTTTTCGCTTTTACTTACTCCCATGACTAGTGCTACTAGTAGTAGTATAGAATTTGTCATTCTTGATATAAACTCCAGTCTTTCTTTCTCTCTCTTCGCGCAATCCAGCATCTTTCTTGCATTTTTGTTCCCCCCTTTTTCTTGATTTGGTCTTGTTACTAAGTTATTAACAGAAAAACCTTTTTTTCCCGATTGTGGAATGTTTTTTCCTGTCTGTAGACAGAATATTTATCTCGTGACATAATACATGTGTGCATATATGAGAAATCAACCGGGTTGGATTCTTAAATTGTGTTCAGGATTGAGTCTTTGTTCATCCAACAAGGGGATAATTCTATTTTCTTGAATTTGCCAGCTGGGTTCTTGGATGTTGACCTGAACTTATTAAAGGAGCTTAAACTCTGTACTACTTGTTGTTTATTGTGATTTTTGGTATTGAGATTCATGCTTGGAGTGAGACAATGGAGAGGTTTATGGCCTACTTTCATTTTTCTTTAACACTTTGTTCAGAGTTTTAGTTAAGATAAGATGAAAAATCTTCTCAAGAAACTCCATTTAATGCCAAATGAATCAGTGGATTCAGAAGGGTCAACGTCATCAGCAAAGACCAAGAGATTGAGTGATGTTTCATCCCCTGATAATAACCCCTTTTCAGCTATTTCAGGATGGTTAAATTCAGTTACTAATAGGCATAATAGCCCTAGTCCTCCATCATCTTCAAATGTGAGTAGAGGGAATAATAATAGAATGGAGCCTTGTGATTCTGCTAGTAGTAGTGGATTAGATGCTGCTTTAGATACTGTAAGGCGCGATTCGGAGTCCAGCAATTCGAGGGAACCTGATATAGAAGAAGAATATCAAATACAAATGGCTCTGGAGTTGAGTGCAAGGGAAGATCCTGAGGCAGTTCAGATTGAAGCTGTTAAACAGATAAGTTTAGGTTCTTGTGCCCCAGAGAATACACCAGCTGAAATTGTTGCTTATAGATATTGGGTAAGTTTGTTTTCATCTATTTGGTTGTTTCTAAATTGCTTTATTTAGCTTGCTTCCACTCTTGGCATTCAGTTCACGGTAACTAATTGAGTTGAATATGCTGCTTTTGTACCTAATTTCACCAAAAACAGGGATTCAGCATGTTAGTGAATTACTTAAAGTCTGACAATATAAATTCTTGTGTGTTGGTGATCAAGCTTGTTATACTGTTCTGGTTGGACAGCGGTTGGTTTCAGCTAAGCATTGCTGGAACAGGTGTTTAATATGCGGTTGCTGTTAAGCAAATTCAGTCTTCATTGACCCATTATTGTCAAATAATGATAATGGTACCGACACTATGTCGCCGTTGATTGTACTTGGCATTCCTCAAGCTGTTGGTTATTGGATCATAAACCCTAATGCCGAATCAATTGCTTAGGTTTTTGCCGTTCATTCTTCTTGTGGTCTCAAACTAGCTGGAGCTCAAAATTATGAAGACGTTGAAATATAACAACACGGAAGTATAATTCGATGGCATTACATGGAACAGAAGATGCCTTGACACTGAAATACTAGTACTATAGTGTGTTCTGATGCGGTGTAGTAAATATACCTGTTAAACATGGATATGTTATCATTTATCAAAAAAGGAAAAAGAAGGGAGATGTTATAGCAATACAAGAATTCATCAGGAAATTGTTACTTAAATACACAACTCCTAAATGCTGCAGTGAAGTTCATGGAAAATCTGAGAAGTAAAAGAAAACATAGTGCACTTACTTGCTCGATGGATATATTAAAGGGTGAGCAATGAAGGAGTATAGTAAAGGGAAGTTTCAACTCATGTTTTATAGAAAACACGCTTATAATCCTGGTTTTCTTATTTCAATGCCGTTGATTTGAAAGAAGATAGAAGCACACCCTTACTAACAATCCTGGACCACAAATTACAATTAATCAGGAAAGGACTAAAATTGTAAACCGGACGAGAGAACGTTCGGATATACTTCAATAGAAGAATCAAATCTTTCTTTTGTATTTAACATGCATTCCAGATAGGCATGCGTTGAAGTGTTATTCCCAAGTCGCATTCACCGTTAAAGGCTATTGTTCAGACACAAGTTTTTTTTTCTTCCTATTATATTGTCAGAGTGATTACCATGCACATTCCTGTTTTTTCTGTTTTCTCCGATTTTCTTGTTGCACATTTTATTAGTAACTGTAGGTGATCTGTTTTGTAATCAATTTCTTTTTTAAAAAAAATAAGTTAACACAGCCAGAGAAAAATGTTTTATAAAGCTCAGTTGTCTAATGTTTGGAGAAATTAGTTTGTGGAGTGTTTGCTCTACTGTTTGATCAACTCACGATGCTTATTTTGCAGAAAACATCCATGTTTCGATTACATATTCCTCTCTAACACACGAATTATCTCATATTATAGAGTTGTGAATGCTTTACAGAATTACAATGCTCTAAGCTTTGACGACGAGATCCTGGATGGTTTTTATGATCTGTATGGGATCATGACAGAGTCCAATTCCTCAAAAATGCCCTCCCTTGTCGATCTACAAAGAACACCAGTATCAGACCAGATCACTTGGGAATCCATCCTTGTTAATAGAGCTGCTGACTCTAAGCTGTTGAAGCTAGAACAAAAAGCTCTAGAGATGTCTGTCAAGGTCAGGTCAGAATCCATAGATTTTACAGGTGGCAATTTGGTTCAGACGCTTGCTATGCTAGTTTCTGAACACATGGGCGGTCGAGTTGGAGATCCTGACAGCATGTTAGTAGCATGGAGAAGTCTTAGTTATAATCTAAAGGCCACTTTTGGAAGCATGGTTTTGCCTCTGGGTTCTTTGACCATTGGTCTGGCTCGTCATCGTGCTTTGTTATTCAAGGTACTAAGCTCTTTTGACCTTCAAAATATTTAAAAATACACTTTTATACATACGAGTAATATATAAAACTCAGCAGTTTCATATGTAATTGTTTGGTCAAGGAAGGAGTGCTGGTTGACTATGACCTTGAGATGTTTGAATTACCTTATCTTACTTAAGAAGCCTAATTTACTTTCACAGTTGTGTCACGACTGTGATGATACCCATGCTTTATCAAGCGAAGACTACATACACATTGAGAAAACTTATTAGTTTTGTAATAGAGGGCATACTATCTTAATATAAAAGATGGAGCTCATTTAGGCAGAACAATAGAAGTGTGCCATGGATACGCTATTGGACGAGTTTAGTTCAGTTTTATTTGAATGATTCTAAATCTTTGTTTGAAGTACTTGACTCAAACATGAGTTAAATCCAGTACATCCTCCCCATATGCTGTTCAGCATTCCACATCCATATTTCTGCTGTTGTATGCAGGTGTGCTATATCCGTCCTTCATAGAGATATCAATTCAAGTATGCTGTGCCTTAATCAAATCCGAGTTGAATCCAGTAATGTCCCCCATGTTCTGTTCAGCATTCCGCATCTATTCTTTCTGCTGTTTGTGCATATGTGATATATCTCCGTCTTTACTGGAGAATCAATGGCAAGTGTCTGCATGATATCCTTGTCACTTATCAGTAACTTTACATATCAAATATCATGTCTGTTGATCCGTTTGATGCATGATATTAACTCAGAGTATGTTTTCCCTTGTTATCTTAGGCCCTTCATGGCTTTTTACAATATTGAATTTAAGAAAATGCCTTTTTTAGATCTCTTGCGTGTAAAAGATGGTAAGCAACCTCCACTTCCAACCAAGAGGTTGTGAGTTCGAGTCACCCCAAGAGCAAGGTGGGGAGTTCTTGGAGGGAAGGATGCCGAGGGTCTATTGGAAACAACCTCTCTACCTCATGGTAGGGGTAAGGCCTGCGTACACACTACCCTCCCCAGACCCCACTAGTGGGATTATACTGG
>AWOL01S0007446.1:0-14252 GCA_000715115.1 Nicotiana otophora | reverse complement strand
GATGGTAAGCACCCTCCACTTCCAACCAAGAGGTTGTGAGTTCGAGTCACCCCAAGAGCAAGGTGGGGAGTTCTTGGAGGGAAGGATGCCGAGGGTCTATTGGAAACAACCTCTCTACCTCATGGTAGGGGTAAGGCCTGCGTACACACTACCCTCCCCAGACCCCACTAGTGGGATTATACTGGGTTGTTGTTGTTGTTGTTGTTGTTGCGTGTAAAAGATAGATCTCTCACATGTAAAAGCAAATCTCCCATGTGTAAAAAAAGAGATGGGGTCATAAAACTAAATACAAATTTGTAATGGGCCACAAAACTAATTGACCCGTTTTCCTTTGTCCCATGTAATTTGTTAGGCTTTAGGAATATTTAACTTTATCCCCCTCATCTTCGACAGATTTGATTAAAATGAACCTTTGCTGTGTTCATTATAATTTTGAGCCAAAAAGTAATCAGGCTTCATACTGACTGTATGTTCCAGCCAAAATGACTTAAAAAGTGAAATTGCAGAAAACAGAGCTTGCATGCACTCATGTTTTTAAAGTTTAGGTTCCATACCCTCTCACTCAATAAATTTATTCCGTTACGCCTATGGCTAGCACATTCTGCCAACTTTTTCTTTATTTTGTTGAGAAGTGTTTTAGTATTGCATATCTCAATTTTGAGACTAGAAAGTCAGTATTTTTTGTTTTCAAGAGTTAAAGAATAAGAAAAGGTATGAAAGGAATTAGATCATACCAAACATTCAAGGTGGAATTCTTTTAGCTTTTCTCTAAGAAAAAGGATTCTTTCGCTCCTTGCCTTTCCCTTCTCTTAAGTAAGAAAGCTTAGATCTCCATGCCTTTGTCTTTCTCGAGTTAGATATTGTTTGTCATCTTTTTAATTATTTGAGCAATGTATTTTCGGTCAAACAAATTATATTGTTCAAATAAGCAAAGAGAATGGTAACACGTATCTCACCTAAGAAGAAAAACCAATATTTGCTTCAAACAACTTATTTTATATCTCTCTCTGTGTGTGTGTGTGTGTGTGTGTGTGTGTACATGTCTGTCTGAGTATTTTCCTTCAAACAAAGAAAATAGTAAAACATACTGAAAAAGGATCCAGAAATCCAGTAAGAAAAAATAAACTTCCTCTTAATCCAGTAAGGATCCAGCAAAAGGAAAGAAATGAAAATAGCTAAATGACATGTGAATTTGCTGCTAAATCCTGTAGCTTGTCCCGAGGACTAGTCAAGCTGGGATTCTCATGTATCTAGAACATATTATGGGGTTCACTATAGCACCTCCTTTGATAAAGGTTTTGGGTTTCACCCCATTATGTAGTTCTTAACTTCTTAAAATTGTTTATTGTTACTGCTATGATTTGTTTTTTGTCTTTATCTCTTGGCTTGTGCTGATGGTCAACCGTGCCCTTTCCTTTTGGCTATGATTTGATGTACTTCTGAAAATGTGTGCAGGTTTTGGCTGATAGTGTGGGGCTCCCTTGCCGATTAGTAAAAGGGCAAGAATACACAGGGTCAGATGAAGTTGCAATGAATTATGTAAAGATTGAAGATGGAAGGTTCCTACCATTAATCTTCTTTCTTTCTTATTCGAATTTTATAATTTCATTTGTGATTCCTATTTTTTCATAACTTAGTTGGTATACAGTCAGTTAGCATTTTCATAAGCAAGGGTATCTTAAACATTCAAGCAAGACTGCTGGATAAATCTTCTTTGGTTTTTGCTAATACGTCTCTTTTTTGACAAGTTAAATACACAACTTTTCTTTAAAGTAGTAAGGCGATCAATTTAGAACCTTTAATTTTGTTTTTTCTTTCATATATGTAGCCTTTGGGGCTTAGATTGGTGCTTTTTTTTTTTAACAATTTTATAAATACTAAAATTTTAATTTTTCCTGGAAAAAAAGTTTGTTCTAGGATATAATTACTCTTCCTGAAGTTTCCTCTTTTGTTTACAAAGTCACGTGCTTTGCAGGGAATATATTGTTGATTTGATGGCAGACCCTGGGACTCTTATTCCCTCTGATACATCTGGAACACAAGTAGACTATGAGGAATCTATCCTCTCCATCAGTCCATCTTCCAAAGATGTTGATTCTCATATGGGTGGTTCTTCTAGTAGTGGGGTTGCTTGTTCGTCAGAAGATCATTCCGAGTATGGAACGGCAGAGAGGAGATCCAGGTTCAGGGAAAGCAGCACAGGAAATGAGTCTCCATCTTCTAGTAATAATTCTGAAAAGCATATTAAAGCTGAGAAAGGATGCAATAACTCCTCTAATGAATTTACAAAGCTTTGGACCGTGAAGAAGGAGCAAAGACAGGAAACTTCACCCGGGACTGGGCATGCAAGATCTTCTTATACACATGCAAGGTCACCTTCCTGGACTGAAGGTGTTAGCTCCCCGGCCGTACGGCGAATGAAAGTTAAGGATGTTTCACAGTACATGATTGATGCTGCTAAAGAGAATCCACAGCTAGCTCAAAAGCTTCACGATGTTTTACTTGAAAGTGGGGTTGTTGCACCACCAAATCTGTTCACTGAAGTCTATACAGAGGAGTTGGATGTGTCCCCTGTGGAGGGAAAATCTGGGCCAGAGGATATGGAAGGTAAGGGGAGCGATGAGATTGAGAAAAACAAGAGTCAAGCTGATCTAGATCGTAATAGTTTCTTGCCCCCTTTGCCTTATCATGTTATGTCCAAGGGCAATCCCCGTGGGCCATTTGATAGTGGGCAGCAAGTTTCTCCACACTCTGAACTGGCGGCAGTGAAATTCACGAAAAACATGCCTGTTGCTGCTGCTGCAGCGGTAGCAGCAGCCGTGGTTGCCTCTTCAATGGTAGTTGCTGCAACAAAGACCACATATGGTTCAAAAGCTGATCTCCCTGTTGCAGCTGCTGTGACAGCCACAGCTGCAGCAGTGGTAGCAACAACTGCAGCTGTCACTAAGCAATATGAAAACTTGGAGCCGTCTTCTGATTCACCAGATAGTCCTGCTTTTTTCCTTAATCTAATCGACTCTGGAAGAGTTGATGGAGAGGCAGATGGTGCTGTGTATGAGCAGCGGGGTAGTGGTGATCAAGTGCATGAGGCATTAGGGGTGAATTCTGAGAGTGAAAGAATATCAGATAGGTCAACCGGTAATGATAGTGTTAAATCTGATGTGACACTTGATGATGTCTCAGATTGTGAGATTCCATTTGAGGATATCACCTTGGGTGAGCGTATCGGACTTGGTATTGACCTGCATTATATATTTACATCTGTAGAAGATTCTATAAAGTAGGTAAAATCTGTGTCGTGTTACATTTTCATAGTTTCACTATCTTCCTGTTGCAGGATCTTATGGAGAGGTCTATCGTGGAGAATGGCACGGAACTGTAAGTTTATGTATACTTGTGCCAATTAGATTTCTTTCTTTAGTTTTAGGTTTTTCTGTAATGAATTTTTGCATTTTTTCCTTTACAAAAGTTGAGAGCTAGAATTTTCTTAATCATCTAATTATTAGATGCAAGTTGTTTATTCAACTTAGAGAGATATAGGGCATCTGAAACTTGTGGAGATTCTTAGTGGGCATTTGGACATAAGAATTGTAAAATTCCAAAATAGGGGAAAAAAAAATTTCAAGTGAAAATGGTATTTGAAATTTAGAGTTGTGTTTGGACATGAATATAATTTTGGGTTGTTTTTGAAGTTTTGTGAGTGATTTGAGTGAAAATTTTGATAAACAGTTTTTTGGAGTTTTTCAAATTTTCGAAAATTTACAAAATGCATCTTCAAGTGAATATTGGAAATTTTATGAACAAATGCTGATTTTGAAAAAAAAAGTGAAATTTTTTTGGAAAAAAGGGAAAAATTTCTTATGTCCAAGCGGGCTCTTAGTATGTTTAGTTTTTGAAGACTGCCAAGCTTTATCTACACTTCTGCTTTCTTGGAGATATATTTGTACCACATTAGCTTTGGAGAGTCCCAAATAGTTTATAATGCCTTAGGCTACTCCATATTCTTTGACTTGAAGTTTTGGGTTGGATCCTCATAAATTTTGAGTTGGACCCTCATATTCTTTGATAAACTATTCTCTCACGCGTGCTGAAGGGTGTTGGAGATATACAAATTTCATATCGGGTATTTTAGGGCATTCAAAGACCTTTATAAACCCTTATTAGATCCTTTATATACCTGATGTGGGATTTAGTATACTGAGGACATGAATGAATGCTCTAAGTTGGTTCAACATAGATGCATCAGCCAAAGCTGTCGACAATAATTCAATTACAAAAAAAGATTTGCTCTTCCTGAACTTATTGAATCTTCGTACACTTTCCCCAAAATAAATAAATAAATAAACTAATAAGAACTGTGTCCACTATGAATTACATTTTGTTTAGCATGTCACCATTGTAATAGACTTTTTTGGAAGTTTCCTCTTCCTTTTTCTTTTTTGTAAATTTTGAATGTCCATGCCTCTTCGGGAAAATGTTCGACTGGGTCACTTTCTTCATGATTTCATGGTCACTGATAGATATTGCGGATTAGCTGATATCTTAAGTTTGGTATGGACTGTTTATTTTGTTTTAACTTCAGGTTGTTGCTAAAATATATATTTGGGTTGTTGAGTCATTCTTCAGTCTTATGGGAAACAACCTCTTTACCTTCACCAGGTAGGGGTAAGGTCTGCTTAAACACAACCGTCCCCAGACCCCAATTGTGGGGTTTTACTGTGTTTGTTGTTGTTGCTGTTGTTGTTGAGTCATTTTTCACTTGCGTCAACTGTAAATTGGAAAAATAGATTGCTCTTACAAGCCTTCGTGATTGTCACCAACTTAAACCAATACAAATGTGGAACTTTTTTATTTTCAGGAAGTCGCTGTGAAGAAATTCCTAGACCAAGATATAACTGGTGAATCCCTTGAAGAATTTAAGAGTGAGGTATACCGTTTCTTGTCCAACATAGACCCATTTTCCCTGGGTTTTCAGCAAATTTTGTAAATTACCATTCATGGCATTACTATCATATTCAGATATCTTTTTTTTCTTCTTTTTGATGATGCATGCCTCAGAATCTTTAGAAAGTCATTGCACAATTTTGAAAAGCTAATGAATAAATGCCAAAGGAAGTTCTAATTTTCTGTAAAGATTCTAAGAACACTAAGATGGGGATACATGCCCTAGTACTATTGACTAGCTCAATTCATGCCCTAGTCACTGACTCATTATAGTCCAGCACAGGATACTGGCGGAAAGTAATGCTTGCGTTTAAGTTATAAGTATCAACTGATGGTATAAGAGAAGGACAGCCTAGTGGTGAAGACCTCAATAATAAGGTTGGGTGTTCAAGCCACCAAGGGAGCAAAGTGGGAAATGGCCACCGTTGGCTCCTGGGTAGGGGTGCTGAGAGAGGAGTTTACCATGTCAAACGAAAAAAGGGTGGAATTACATTAGCAGACTAACTGATTGAATCAAGTCACCTTCGCGTTTCTCAGTTGTTTGGTGATCATGTAAATATGTTCAATGATTCTGAATTTATTCCCTTGCATACTACCAATGTTTATTCAGATCTATTTTTATTTCTTTAACTGAGTTAAAATTTTTAATTTCATGCTGTCAGAAAATTGTTTGTTTTCTAAATTGATTCTTTCTTTCTTGCATATAAGTCAAAAGCTATATGAAAACATGTCCTCATGCTCGCTGTTTATTCAGCTAGATCGTTCCTCTAGGCTCTTCTTGCTTTGTAGCTCTTGGTAAGGAACTGACAGTATGTCCTAAATAGATGATATGCACTCATTTCTTTTAACAGTTCCTCTCTATCATCCAAAGCTGGTGAAAGTTCTCTCCAGTGAGTTCAATTGTTTGACCGTTTTGCCTGATTCGAACTGTTGATGATGCAGTATCTTAAGTGATTTTACTAAATTGCTTGGCTTCTTAGCTAAGATTCTTCATAGTTTTTTGCCTTCTAGTAGGTGCAAATATATTTTGTGCATTTAACCATTTGTAATCTGTTTCTTACACTAACAAAGTCAGTAGCCATTGCTGTAATCCTGGTAACCGATATGTTATTTAGCATAAAATGAAGATCTCAATCTTACTCGAACTCAATATTGCCTTGGAAGGTGTGGATCATGAAAAGACTCCGGCATCCTAATGTAGTCCTGTTCATGGGAGCTGTTACTCGTCCTCCAAACCTTTCAATTATTACCGAGTTTCTTCATAGGTACATCAAAACACTATTATATTAAGTTTTGCAGTATTTCTTGTTGCCTTTATGAAGCTTGAAAATTTAAAATGTAATTTGTCTGTCAGCTGCGGTTTTGAGACTTAACCAATTGAATGCTTGAACTCAAATTATTTTTGGTTTGCAGAGGTAGTTTGTACAGATTAATTCATCGGCCCAACAATCAGTTGGATGAACGGAGAAGATTGAGGATGGCTCTTGATACTGTATGCTCCAGTTCTCTCTCTTTTCAACTTCTCCATTGGTTCAAACCTTCTAGATTACATGGTGACTTTCTAGTGCATGTGATTTATTGAACTAACAGGCTCGAGGCATGAACTATCTACACAATTGCACTCCTATGGTAGTTCATCGTGATTTAAAGTCTCCGAATCTCCTTGTGGATAAGAACTGGGTGGTGAAGGTGGAGTCCTTTAACTTTGAAACCTAGGAATGATACTGCATCGTTCAATCACTTCCCATGTAACGCATAACTATTTGTGACTCTAGGTATGTGATTTTGGGTTATCAAGAATGAAGCACAGCACCTTTCTTTCTTCAAGGTCAACTGCTGGGACGGTAAGCAGGAGGGATTTGATTCAATTACTCGGAACATGCTTCTTTCAACCTTAGTCTTTTCATTTCCCGTAGTTTCTACATTCTCTTAGCTGTCGTATCTTGCCGATATGCTTTGACATTCTCCAAAGCTTGATATTCTTCTCCGTACTGTGCTTCTTGTTTCTATTTCATTATGGTGCCTTTCTTGATGGAACTTGTAATGTTCCAGTCATGCATACAGCTAATTTTTGTACATCATTTTATATCAGCCCTTTTGTAGAAGATAGCTCCATGCTGTTGGTCTTAAAACACTTCAGGCTTTCGGAGATGTTTTCATTGCCAAGTTTCTACTTCAAAAAGGTGGTCGTTGTGATCCATGATTCAAAAATAACTTAAATTTATGGCATGTATCTAGGCTTCCAGTTACATATTTTAGTCCTTTCCAATATCATCAAAACTTAATCTTGAAGTTGTGAAAAAGGTTTTACCTTGTTACCTGGGCACATGATGAACTTGTTGCAGAAGTAGTATTCCTGCTCTTTATGTATTAGTTTTGAATGAAGTAATTAAACATATATAGTGGGAGGTTGTTCTGAAATGACATAATTTGCTTATTTCTAATGTCGTTCCACATCTTCTCTTAAACCTTGATGCATAAATATAGTTCTGTAGATTTCCATTATTTGCGGAGCTTCACATCTTATATAGTGGTTATAGTATTCATAAAGGTGGAAAAATTTATTCATATTGCATGCATTGCTGTTTGTCATAATATCATATGTAAATTTTCCCTTTCTGCTGATATATTTCGGGAATTAGCAGTTATAATGGAATATCCTTGCTGAATCTGTCAATTTCCAGAAGACATAAGTTTGCTATATTGTAATTAACTTGGACGAGTCTGTAGTTAAGCTTGTGCTTGACAAAATGATCACAGTTTTGATGGTAGAAAATTAACACTTGCAAGACGTTGGTCTTTGTTAGAATACTAGGGTATGGACTGTTGTATAGCACTTGTTTACGGTGAGTCTTCCCACATTAGTAAATTTTTACTTTTATAAAAAATACTAGGTAATGGAACTGCTGCTTTTGTGAAGTTTCTCTCAATTAAAGTTATTCATGTATTACGTATAATTTGGTACAATTCGGCAAGTTTCTGCATCATGATTCTCTGCAAGAGTTTGATGCATTATAATTTATACATTTGACTCTTGTTGCTGGCTTTACTCAGTCCTTCTGCATCAACTACCAATCTGCTGCATCTTTTTGTTTCCAGGCCGAGTGGATGGCCCCAGAAGTGCTGAGAAATGAGCCTTCAAATGAAAAGTATGTATTAAAACCATATTACCCTATTCAAAGTGTTAATAAAGATGTATTAATTGAAACAAAAACATATAAGGCAAGAATCAGAACAATCCTACAAATGGTTGTTGATGTTGTGCCATGATATCATGCCGTACAGATGTGATGTATATAGCTACGGTGTCATACTATGGGAGCTCTGTACTCTGCAGCAGCCATGGGGAGGAATGAACCCCATGCAAGTTGTTGGTGCAGTTGGATTTCAGCATCGCCGTCTTGACATACCAGATGACATGGATCCTGCTATTGCTGACATCATCAGAAAATGCTGGCAAACGTGAGAACATTTTATCTTTCAGTCATTCGGCCCCTATTTGAGCTTCCTCCGCTATCTTTTACTCATTTCTTTATCATATGGTTGTCGGTGGTAGACCAGTAACCAAGGCACGTAGGTGACCCTTACAGTGCTGGTAGGGCAATGCCCGAATGTTCAGTGCTTCTGTTAATATCTACACAGTGACACTTGTACCATCTTGGTACCTTTTAATAAAATCTTACCTTATCAAAAAAAAAATATCTACACAGTGACACAGTTATAAAGAGCAAGGGTGCTTGGTCATTGACTCGTTGTAAATTGACCTCAAAAGTGTCAATGTACATGGCTGGGTTTACTACTTTAGTACTTTTAGATAATGTAATGGTTGGAGTCCCTTCTTTTAAAGTCAACCAAGGAGATCATAGTTGTATAACCTACTATATGAAATCAATTAAGTAATTTGATAACTCTTTCTAAAAGAGAATACCTGAAAATCCTGCACCCAAGGGTGTAGCGGCTTAAAAGAGCGTCCAACCATGGCATGCACGAAGCCATTTCTAATTCGTCCAAATACATTGTGGGGCCTAGTGATCAATGAAATGGGTGCAAACCTTGGAAATCAGGTTCAAATCTCTGCAGAGACAAAAAATACTAGGTGATTTCTTCCCATTTGTCAAAGCCTTGGTGGGCATAGTTATCTGGTATGGTACCTGTGCTGGGGGTAGTAAGACCAGGTGGAATATGTGAAGTGTATACAAGTTTTCCTGGACACCACTCTTATAAGAAAGAGAGAAAAAAAGATGGAGTGAGTTACTTGTAGATGATGTCGGTACCAAAGCACCAGGCATGACAAAATACAGTACATGCTGTGTGCGGATACAAGGTCATCTTCGGTTTTGCTGGTGTAAAAATCTTATATATTTTTTTGCTTTTCCTGCTTATGTGCAGAGATCCAAAGTTACGGCCTTCATTTGGTGAGATTATGGCTGCTTTGAAACCACTGCAAAAGCCTATAAACAGTTCACAAGTACCAAAACCACTGGCGAACAGAGGTCAAGAAAAGGGCCGGTCATAAACAAACTTGGGTGATCCAGCAGCACAACAGGTTTAGGACAGAAGGGAAACGGAATTTTTATCTTTTATTGGAAATGAAGACATGTTCATATTTGCTCAACCAGAAATTGAAGGAAGCCAAAGGATCTGTCAACAGACATATACTTCATATTGAGTCAATTGTGATTCTTTTTTCTTGCTTTTGTTTTCTGGCAGTTGTCAACCCCCAGTCCTCAAAGTTGTGTATTTTCTCTCATGTATATTCATTTTAGGGATCTCTTTGTAATTACAGAGTGATTGAGAATATTTTCCAAATTCTTCATACTGAAGCCGAAAGAAAAGCAATGAAATTGAGATGCTTGATTATCCAGTGGCAGAAGCAGAGATGTTACTATGTTCTTTTTGTTTTAAAAAAATAAAATAAAAATCATGTTCTTTTTTGTTTCCCTTTTGATTTAAGATTTAGTTAATCATCAATTGTTAATTTATCCTGTTGATCTGTTGATGATTTGGCCACTGAGAGTTTCCAAACCTTTCAAGCCGGAGATGCTTCAAGGGTGTGGCGTAGTTGTCAATGAAATATGATGATATTTATGGAAAGTAAAGGTTCAAATTTCAAAAGATAAAAAACGATAGGAGTTTTTCTCTATCTGTCTAAACTTGGTCGCAAAGTTACCCGGTACCTTGGACAAAAAAAAAATGAGGCATGTAAGGATAAGGTAGGGACCATATACTACTGAATGCAGTTTAAGTCATTACAAATATCAGCTACTCTTATCATATGCTCATATCATATCCAAAAAATGGCAACCTTCTTTGGATCACCACCATTTGTGTCTCACCCAATTACCAGAACTAACTTCTCTTCATCCTCACAAACCCCTCCTCCTTCTCAGCCACCAAATCAACCTCCACAACCACAAACTCCACCACCATCTCAAAATCTAAGTGCAACTTCTTCAGAGCCTCCATCACCTAATGTGCAGCAGCAAAAGCCTAGTAGTAAACCTGCCCGCCTATCGACAACTGCAGAATCTACTGATTGGATTGCCTCTTCCTTAACAAGGAGATTTGGCCTTGGTGCTGGACTTGCTTGGGCTGGTTTTCTTGCTTTTGGTGTTGTTTCTGAGCAAATCAAGACTCGTCTTGAAGTGTCTCAACAAGAAACAAATACAAGGTAAAATTACATCATATGTAATTCCGCATTTTATTTGTTTCATATGCTTTCTTCTCTATATAATCATCCATATATTAATCTAAAAATATTAACTCCTCTATTATCCAATCGTCAGGGTTGTCGAAAAAGAAGAAGAAGTGGTCTTGCCCAATGGGATAAGGTACTTGACATGGTTTCCTTTTTTTCTCATCATACAATATGCATATCATACTTGAGTTAATCTCACTTTATAATCACATAATAGTAAAGTCGCAAAACTAATTTGTTACATTAAAATAATTGAACTTTACCCAATATAACTTATAACTACAAAATCACAAAATTATTTTTTTAGCATATAAGAGTAACTGAAATTTACGCACTATAATAGTAAAGTAACTAAACTTTACCCACTATAACAAAAAAACTTACCCGTCAAGATGACTTTATTATAATAATGAGTAAAGTTTACTATTACATTACTTGAAATTAACCTGATACTCTTGACAGTAGTTATAATTGCATATAAAAATACATGAATCTTGTAACAGATATTATGAACTGAAAATCGGCGGCGGCGCAACTCCACGGCGAGGAGACTTAGTTGTGATAGATGTGAAGGGAAGTGTAGAAGGCAGTGGAGAAGTATTTGTGGATACATTTGGTGGTGATGGTAAGAAGAAGAAGCCATTGGCATTAGTAATGGGATCAAGGCCTTATAGTAAGGGAATTTGTGAAGGTATAGAATATGTTCTAAAAAGTATGAAAGCTGGTGGAAAACGAAGAGTGATTATTCCTCCTAATTTAGGATTTGGTGAAGAAGGAGCAGATTTAGGAACGGGATTGGAAATTCCTCCATCTGCTACTCTTGACTATATTATTGAGGTTGACAAGGTTTCTATTGCACCTGCTTAATTGATTTCATTTTCTAATCTTTTTCTACATTGAAGATGAAGGTTAACTGTTGTTGCAATTAAGTTGGGTGAGCTATTGCTAGCTTGGTCAGTGGAAAGCAAATTACGTATACTCAAATTCAATAGAGCAAAATCTCGTGTCTATCTTTTCATTACCGAGATTTGGACTTTCAGTTTCTGAAATACTGAATCTTTTTTTTATTTTATTTTGGCTCTTGTAATATTTGACTAAGCTTATTCAACATGGACGGCTCAAGTTTAATACGAGGCTTAAATTTTTACAAGAAAGTTATAATATATATTTTTATTGAAAATCTATTTTTCTAACTTTTTAAAATGTAAAGTTGTATTTTTTTTTCCTTTTATATGAAAAATTCTACTTTTATACTGAAATACTATTTTTAAATACCTATATACCTATATAATATAAATTATTTCTAAAAAATGGAGGCCTTCAAAATTGGGGCCTTAAGGCACAAGTTTTACCGGTGATATTCAACATTCAACCAATTGAGATGTGAACTTTTGATCCCTTTACTAATAAATTTTACGAAGTTAACATATTAGTAAAATTTGAACTATTCAATTATCCACGTGCTATGCTAAATTTGCATTGTTACTCAATTCTAAAAATAATCAAAATATAATATATTACTTATATAAAGGGATAAGAAATAAATATTTTTAATAATTGAAGGTTAAATCCGCTTAACCTAATATCACAATAATCAAACTAAGAGTTGCCAATAACTGAGGGATCAAATGAGTAATTACCTAATTTTAATGGGCAAGTTACACATTTGGTCAAGTCAGCCAAATATAATTACATCCGCTAGCTAGATATACAAAATATATGTCTCTCTATATCATACTATATTATAATTGGGAAGCCCCTAAGTCAAAGTTGAATTACTAAAATGTCCATAAAAAATTAGTGAACTTTTATACCCTTAGTAAATAAATAAATAATTTCTTATTGTAGTTAAACTATTGTATAAAAAGGTAAAAACACTTCATCATAAATATCCTTTATCATGTTAATGGTAATTAATAATTCATTCAACAATAAAATATGTACAATGTACAAAGTTTGAGAATGTATCTGTTAAGAATTTACAGTTGGAGATTACGAAATATTAATGTAGCAATTAATAGTTTCATTTCATTTTAAATACAAGAAATACAGGGGGAACGAAGGGGCAGAGGTTACATTGGTGAAAAAGGAATAGGAAAAATTCAATGATTACTTAGATAAACACAGTGGCTTTATAGCCTTCTTTCGTTGGAGTCATTCCCATTAATTTGGCATTAACATTCTGAAATTCTTCCTTTTACTGGTTTGGATTTTTTTGCACTTAGATTGATGTGCTCCAAAGTCAAATAAGCACTTTGCGATCTTTTATAGAAAGCAAAATCTATGGTGTTAAGTACTAACATATTTTCTCTTCACGCAATTAGGGAGTTTAACTTAGGTGAGTTAAAGTCAAATGCTGCTATTTTATTTCATATATTTGCCTTCTCTTTAATGTTGTATGTGCATTTGGAGAATTTATCAAATGATAGCTTGGCTAATTTAAATTTTTCTACTTAGCTATCTTCACCATGTCGTCTCTTCTCTTCATCTTTGGTATTCACAATTAATTTTACCTTTGAGAAATAACTTTAAACTCTAAAACTTTTTGTAGGATAACAAGTATTCTCAGTAATTCTTCGAAATTCATAGGTCTTAAGCAGTTCTTTCTCGACATTAGATGAGTATCTATCAAAACTAGGGCAACTAAAACACGCTCTTGAAGAAGATTTTCATGGCCTATCTTTTATTCATCTTGGTAGAGCTTAAGAAGTCTAGCAGACCATTTACTTTTTAGTGCAAATAATCTTTATGTATCACCGAAAATATTGTGTAAACATGCTTCATCATTTTACTTTCTCATTCAAATATTGCAGTATACTTTATATTAAAAGAGCACATAAATTGGGACGGAAAGTGGTCTCCATCAAGACATTTGGGAAGAAGGAAGATGAACAATTTTCCTAGCAATAGTTGGATGGTCTTTTTTTATTTTTATTTAAGATCAACTAGATTTCAACAGAGACGATCATGAGGAGCATCGTTTATAAAAAATTATTAAATTAGATATAACCAATAACATTTATGTACTTAATAAAATTATAAAAATATAACTACAAATAATATTTTGTATATGTTATAAGAAAAATCAAATTATGGTGGATGTCTACTCTTCCTCCATGATCTTCTCAAATGCTTAATGACATATTAAATGACATATTTTTATGCTTAATAACATATTCAATGACATATTTTTCTTCACTTTTTATGCCTATATAAAGGCCTTGTAATAGATAGGAAAATACACACAATTGAAGAAAAAATACTATTCCTTCTCTCTATCTCCATTTCTTGTTCATGTTTTACTAAATTGCTTTTATTTCATAACACGTTATCACCACGATGCTCTAACCAAGTGAGATTATGTGCTTTAATCGAATTTTATCTTCTTTCAACCAGAGTTAGTCAAATTTCTTTTCGGTCCAGTAAGCTTTACTTTTAAATTCTTATGTCAGCATATGTTTGTTAATTCATGTCTAGCTTTGAGTTTACACTTATATGCAATATGACAACATGATAATCAAACCAAAAAAAATGTTAATCTGCATATATGTGTGACACTTAGCTTCAATTATTTTTTTATGCCTACATGGTTAGAAAAGGAAAAGAATTC